>APFE031463389.1:17119-32091 GCA_000404065.3 Pinus taeda
AGATGTTGTTTGGCTTATTTTGTCAGCCGTTGAGACCTTCAGTGATTTACTGTGATAATTAGAGTTGCATTAAACTCATGGAGAATCCAGTATTTCATGACAGGTCAAAGCATATCGGGATCAGATATCATTTCATCAGAGACTATGTTCAGAAGGGAGCTGTGAAGCTTGAGTATATTTCCACTGATGAGCAGGTATCCGACATTCTTACCAAAGCCTTACCACGGAGCAAGCATGTTTACTTCAGAGACAAGATGGGTGTGGTGAGGAACACCTTCCTCGGTAAGAGGGAGTGTTGAAATTTGGTACCGGAGGACAGGTGGTTCCCTTAGGCTTTGATCTTTGGCCTAGGGAAAAGTGTCCAAAAGATTTTAATTTTTCTCCTAAAGTGACTTTATAATTTTTATAAAGTTAAAATCTAATTTAAAAGTGACTTTAAGTGATAAAGTTATTAAGTCTAATTTTAAAGTGACTTTTATAAAGTCAATGAAAATTAGAAAGGAAAAGTGACTTTGGAAATAAATGACTAAGTGGGTTTTTATTAAAGTGGGGTGAATTAAAAAATAGAAAGTGAGATTTAATGTGCATTTAATCTCAGCCATTGATCTAAATCTATCTCAGCCATTAGATTTAGGGATCACCCAAAAGTCATTTAGGGTTGGGTTAAAGGAGGAAAAGGAGGAAAAGATCATTCATTCTTTCATGAGCAGATTGGGAGAAGGAGAGCAAAAGAGCAAGGGAGATTTCTGGACAAGAAGGAGAAAGAGGCAGCAGTTTGGCACACATACCAGGCAGCTCTTCAGCAAAATCAGAACAGCAGCAAGAACAAGCAGAAAAAGCTGATTTTTTGCTTAAAACTGAGAAAAACTGATTTTTGGGCACGAATATCGAGGAACTGATTTTCAGCACAAAAGTCGAGGTTTGTTTGTACAGTCCGTACGGCCGTCCGTACAGTCCGTACGGTCCGTACATTCGTACGGTCCGTACCGCACGTACAGCAAAGTTTCCAGGTGGTCTGTTGGGCTGAAAACAGATAAGTTTGCTTGCTGGAAAAATTATTTTGCTGTAATTTTTGCTGAGATTTTCTTGCTGTAAAAAGGCTTTTTTCATAAATAAAGAAGAGCTCTCAAACTGGTTTTCCCCAAGAGTTGTAGGGGGTTTTTCGAGGGTCACGTTGACCAAAAATATCAGTGTTTTAATGTGTTTTAATGGCTGTTTATTATTGCTGATTTTATATCCAGCATTCTGTAAATTTTCCAGAATTTGTGTTTTCAGCAAATTTATTTTTTCAGCTTGTTGAATGTATGGTTATGGGAAAGGGCATTTAACTATATGGGAGAAATAAGGAGAAACTGAAAACCGGGGTGGGAAAACAGAAATTTTTACACAAGGGAAAGTCTCAAGTGTTTTCTTTCAGTTTCTCTGTAAAATCCTTCCTTGAAAAAGCTATTGTTGTTGAAGATTAATAAAACCCTCATCTACTGCACCGGGTTTCCCGCATTAGGTTTTTCCGGAGACAATTGTCCGAAAACAACTATGTTGATGTGATCTGTTCTTGTGCATGTATTTTCTCTATGTAATTATGTGGTAACTGTGTTGAAGAAAGTGTAACTAGGTTTGGTCTTCCTAATGATATGATCTTTGTATTTGATGTAATAAAAAGAAATAATTTATTTATATAATCTGTCTACATGGGTTTCATGAGCAAGAAGTGTCTCTAGGTAAAAGACTTCGTCTTGATGTCTTTAGGATTTATTTAAATGTCAAAGAGTCATGTCATGTGTATAGAAACTCTTTATGAGTTCATGTAAATATGTACAAGTCTTCAAAAGTAGTGTAACAGCTCCCCAAGACCAAGATCACGTTGAAGTTTCTAAGTCTACCTGTTAGAAACCCTCCATGCACTTTACTGATTTATTCCTACTTACTTGTTTCATTACTTAACAAGTTATTTACAATGTAAATACTGAAAATAAACACTAGTGCATGCTCAACATATTACAGATCATCAACTGAAGGAAACAGATACAAGCACACAAAATGTTACCTTTATTTTTGGACCACTGTCCCAAGAAAAACCCAATGCGGGAAAACCGGTGCGGCTATCTGAGGGTTTTCTTATTAAGCAGTTTCAGAGTACAATCTGGGTGCCAAATCCGGCTTACCCAACAGAGAATGCCCTTGGCAATAGTACCTCTCAGTCTGAGACAGATGTCCCGACTGAAACCCCGGATAAACCCTCTGGTAGCTCCTCAACTCCAATCTTCCCCAGAAACCCTAGTGTTAGTCTCTCTGGACTGCGTCAGCCTCTCTTTGCACAGCACTGGCCCTGTGTCACCCTGAATAGGCCTACGTTAGCCTCAGGAGGCCCTGCATCAGCTATGTTGGGCTCTCTGAAGCACTGTGCAGCTTGTGGCTACCTCTGCGTGGCCCTACGTGAGCCGTGGCTGCTACTGCATCACTCTCTCTGGCTCCTGCGTTGATCTCTCAACACTATCTCTGCCTCTCCGTCTCTCTGTACTCACTGCCCCTCAGCTGCAACTCCGATCATTGATTCTATCTTTCTCAGCAAACCCCACTCTAGAGGATAGAATCACTGATCATCTGGTGTGTCCTGATCATCTGGTGTGTCCTCCAAGTGACCCTCAAGCCTCCTCTTATAATTTTCTCATTGACATATCAACGGCCAAGGTTAAGTCCATAATCAACGACTAAGATTAGATCTGGCTTGATCCATGTCTTTTGGACCATTCTAACACAGTTTCATATTAATACACATTAATATTTTATTTTCCCTAAGTTTAGACTTAGGGACTCCATTAAAAATATTAATTATTTTAATATCTCTTGAACTGTTTAGAATCTTCTCAAACCCTTTCTGGGTATTAGAGATCTCATGTGCCCCAACTTCTCCACCAAATTTTGTGGCTAGAGCACATCCGATGCTACGCCAAATCAACACTCCCTCTTAGCGAGGACTTTGCTCTAGCAATACTCCTCACTGAGTATTACTCTGATCATCCGGCATCGGTCCCTGTGCTAATGCTAGGTCTGCTGCCCATCATCCTCTGCATTGCTGCATCCTGTACTGCTACCCATGGCTCTGCCACTACCACTGTTGCATCCGTACTGCAACTCGCTCTGCATCCGCGTTGCTGCCCATGGCTCTGCCACTACCACTGTTGCATCTCCTCTCATCATGCTGCATCGTGCGGCCCACTATTGTAGTGCAACTCAGGTACTGAGAAGTACGTAACTGATCTCCCAATTCTGACCTCTCTGTTGGGCTAGAGACCCTCCTGATGTTGAAGCTCCCTCTTCCACTGACAAGTGCTCCATCTCTGACCTATGTGTTGTTGCAACAACTCCCTACATCTCGCACTATTGCACGCCTCTCTGTGCCATCCTGCACTGGTGCTATACTCCCGTGCCTCTCGCACTACTACAGCTTGCTAGCCTCACGCTGTCCTAGGAATCTTGCACTGTATTTCTCTCTGCTGCTCCATCCGCATCCGTCTTTACCCGCATCCGCCAGTCCTACTACTCCTCGTCGAGGCTCCCGTAGCAAGGTCTAATCCAAGAGGTTGGGTACCTCAAGGATCCTGCCCCTCATCGCCTAAATCCTCCTGACTACAACTCGATGTTTCCCCACTTCTTCTGAAGTGGCACATGAGCACTCATGGCACATAGAACAGACAAAATCCTGGGCTTCCAAATGACAAAGTTGGATGCCTCATCCAACCTGTCCTGATCCCTCAGCCCATTCATGGCCATCTCTCTGCTCTTCTTGTCGACTCCTCTGAATCTCTCTACTTCCTGCCTGGAAGTTCTCTGTTCGACTCCTGTTGAGTCTCTCTACTTCCCATCTAGAAGTTCTCGATTCGACTCCTGCTGAGTCTCTCTACTTCTCGTCTGGAAGTTCTCTTTCGAACTCCCTCTGAGTCCCAATTTCCCTTCTGGAAATCCTTCTGCCAATGTCGAGATGCCCCCTACTCTGATCGTCTGTGCAACCACACCACTGATCCGGATTTCTCGGCTAGAAACCCTCGGTAGCAACTCCCTCCTCCTTGGCCTTGCCCTATCAGGCATTGTTCTGACTACAGTACCCCACCAGCTCAACTCTGCAACTTTCCCACAGCCTCCTAAACCCCAGCAACCTGAAGGTGAGAGTTCCTAGGCTCTACGCAATCCCGGCACTAGCAACTCGACCTCCTCATCCAACTGCGTCACAGCCCACTGGCCCTCTGCCTGAGCCTCCTTTTGCCTCCCTTGGCCTCTGCCCTGCCTCTTCCTAGCTCACCCTTGATGACGCAAGCACTGCGTCACCTTTCCCTTGTTGTTGCTCTGCTAGGAACAGCTTTTGTCACTCAGGACCACGGTTTTCTGCTGCTATTGCTCTGCTCAATTAATGTCCTCAGTTCTCCTGTGATCTGCAACAATGCTTTGAGACCATGTTGAAGTTTCTAAGTCTACCAGTTAGAAACCCTCCATGCACTTTACTGATTTATTCCTACATACTTGTTCCGTTACTTAACAAGTTATTTACAATGTAAATACTGAAAATAATCATTAGTGCATGCTCAACATATTACATATCATCAACTGAAGGAAACAGATACAAGCACACAAAATGACACCGTTATTTTTGGACTAATGTCCCCGGAAAAACCCAATGCAGAAAAACCAGTACGGCTATCTAAGGGTTTTCTTATTAAGCAGTTTCGAGTACAATCTGGGTGCCAAATCCGGCTTACCCAACAGAGAATGCCCTTGGTAAGAGTACCTCTCATTCTGAGACAGATGTCCCAACTGAAACCCCGGATAAACCCTCCGGCAGCTCCTCAGCTCCAATCTGCCCCAGAAACCCCAGTGTCAGCCTCTCTGGACTGCGTCAGCCTCTCTCTGCCCAACGCTAGCCCTACGTCACCCTGAATAGACTTGTGTTAGCCTCAGGAGGCCCTGCATCAGCTACGTTGGGCTCTCTGAAGCACTGTGCAGCTCATCGCTGCCTTTGCGTGGCCCCATGTGAGCCCTGGCTGCTACTGCGTCACTCTCTCTGGCTCTTGTGCTGATCTCCCGGCACTATCTCTGCCTCTCTATCTCTCAGTACTCACTGCCCCTCAGCTGCAACTCCGATCACTGATTCTATCTCTCTTAGCAAACCCCGCTCTAGAGAATAGAATGACTAATCATCTGGTGTGTCCTCCAAGTGACCCTCAAGCCTCCTCTTATAATTTTCTCGTTGACATATCAACAGCCGAGATTAAGTCCCTAATCAATAGCTAAGATTAGGTCTAGCTTGATCCATGTCTTTTGGACCATTCTAACACAGTTTCATATTAATACACATTAATATTTTATTTTCCCTAAGTTTAGAATTAGGGACTCCATTAAAAATATTAATTATTTTAATATCTCATGAACTGTTTAGAATCTTCGAAAACCCTTTCTGGGTATTGGAGATCTCATGTGCCCCAACCTCTCCACCAAATTTCGTGGCTAGAGCACATCTGATGCTACCCCAAATCAACAGACCAATGCCTCAAAACAATCCTATCAAAGTCTGCAAGCAAAACAATAAGTAGATGATCATGTCGGCTCCAAATAAATGATTTAAATATATAAATATGTCGCGTCGACTGGAAGAAATAGACACGTCGGTTCATAAGGTAATGTCGGCTCAAATTATATGTACACAACCACTATAAATACCCTGTTGGGTATCCACAAATGGGCAAGATAGAACTCGCAAATGCCTCTGAGATCTTCGCATGGAGGAGCAGAGCCGCATATTAGGGCTTGACTGCACCTCAGTTGGGGTTTAGGTGCAGTCAAGACCTCGCACAAATGGAACAGAATAATCTCGGGTAATAGAGGCAACAGTGATGTAAGGTCCGAACATTCTCATCACTTCTATGAAAGGAAATCTTGTCATTACAGTAGCAAACTAACCTCGCAAGGAAAGGAGCAGTCTTGACACCAAATCTCGGTGGTTCTCCTATAGTTGCCTAAGCATATTGGATAGCAGTATGAAGATGATCCAAGTAACGTATCTATTGCATAATACAAATAATGATCAGAATTACAAGAAGTGACAAGGGTAACATCTCGGCATTTTATGTCTTAACATTCAGATTTGTATAGGCATATCACAATATAATAACTACTGGCCTCGGCATACCTGTAAGGATCTCGGTTGGATGAGGATCTCAGACAAAGGGATTGTGTTGATGGATCTCACACAGCAGTCCTAATATATAGATCTCAGTGAAATCCTTATGGCAGTACAAACATCTTGTACAGTAGTGACATGGAGTATTAGATGATGTTCCAATATGCAGTAATGAAAGAAACAATGATTACCTCAATGAAGAGTGCCAGTCTCATCAAAGGTGAAGAGACAAGGATCATAATCATACAGTACAGTAAGGTGCAGTTATGATCTCAAGGTATAGAGATCATCTCAGCCTCAACGAACAGTCATGGTGTATAATGCTCTCATCAAAGCAGTGACGAAGTTCTTGAAGATGCAATAGTAATCTTAGAGGTGCAACAAGATGATGATCTCAACAGTGTTCAAGCAAGTGGATTGATGTCTTGGTCTTGGAGTGGCAGAGTGTGTCAAGGGGTCATGGTCTTGGTATTCGCCAATGGAATCTCTATAAGAAGAATTTATGCATGGGTTTTTCCTCTCCAAGAAGGAGAGATTTTGGCCCTAGCAGATATCCAAACATTTGTGTTCTTGTCTCTTTTGTTTTTGATAGCAATTCAATGAAGTTAACTTACACATGCTAATAATGAAGTAAACAACAAGCTAAGATAAAGATTGCATAAGCACTTCACAAATTGTTATCATGTATCGAACAATCACCCTAATTATGGATGCCCTACATTCTTCAACATGGTATGAGAGCGAATGGTTCAACAGTCAAGGAAAGGGGCAGAAAAGAGACATTCAGAGGTCAAGCTAAAGGATCTACAATCAAAGAACAAGACCTAGATTCAAGTAGCAGTCTACATCCTCAAGTCTACAGCAAAGGGTTTGAAGAACAACAGTCAAAGGATGAAGCATTCATAGCAATGACTTTGGTGACTCCCACAGTTTTGATCTATACCACAATAATCTCTAACATTTTACAATGGCATGATCTCAACTTCTTGACAACTCGGATTGTCAAAAGCTTGATGCTCAAGGGCATACAGAATCAGATCATCTACAACATACAACCTCAAGTCGATGATGATATTCAAGTCAATTATTTTGAAGGCTTGAAGATAAGCTTCAGCAAGGATCCTATCCGGAGGAAGCATCAATGCATCTACCTCAACAACTGCCAAAATGATCAAGGTGAAGATCGCATCTTCACATATCAAGCATCTTTTTATAATCAAGTTTGGTTTATTGACTTCATCATTGCAAGAAGATTTATGGGTTAGATAGGTCATCAAAAGTTCTTGCAGTAGGATTGACAGAATCCTTATGAAGAAGTGATGTCAGTACATCAAGGTCTACCTTGAAGTCATGAGAACTCTTAAGGTTCTATGAAGTGAGAAAAGAGACATAAGAAGGTTACATAAAATGCTAGGGGATATACTCTCTGAAATGAAGTGCAAAAGGTGCCAAAGAATGAAGAAATATCTTCATGAGATCTCAATTGAGAGATCTGGGAAAATGATGAATAAACAATCATCATTGATATTGATATTGATAAGCAAGGTAACAGATGTCCATGAACAAGAAGGTTACCTCGATCAACAATTTGTGGTCTCTATGTCAGATAGAGAAAGGCAAGTTAATAGGACACAAATAAGTGTAGATAAGTATAGGAAGGTTAGTACTATGGAAAAGGAACTCATATCACTGGAAGGGTGGAGGAAGCTGAAGAAAGATCAGAGAAAGAGGGAATAATAGATCTCCATTATGAATGAGATGGTGTCCCTCTCGAAAGGATCCTATCAGAAGTCCGTACAGATATGATCATAGTAAGAAGATGCACCGTGGCATCATGGAAACAAGAGCTCATTTGGAATCATGAAGAAAATAGCCCTTGGGAATCTCTTTGGATATTAAAAGGAGAAAGGAAGAAGTCATCTAGGTTAGAGGAAACATTTGCCGGATGGGGACATACTAGATCCTGAAGGATCTTTGATAGAAACTGTAGCGAAGGATCCCCTAGTCCGGGAAGGCAGCAAATGTTTCACCAGGATTTCCAGCTTATGGAAATCATGAGACAAAGGACTGATGACATGTTGAAGCAAATCAAGGGATTGAAGTAGCCTGAAGGGAAAATGAGGTATGTATGCTTATATTTGTATTTGTATTTGATATCATAATGTCCTGATATATGGTTGTAGATAAAATGGATGGAGCATGACCAAAAGGGAAAGGATCTCCTCCTCTGAAAGGAAGCAGAAAGACATAAATCAAACTAGATGAAATCAACATAATATGTCCTCATATGAAGTATGAGGTAGTTGAGTACACTTGAAGAACTCTGAGAACTCCTAGGAATGAAAGACATGAGGATGAAAGAGATCGTGAAACATGCAACCATGATGAACGCAATCAACATCCAGAGGATCAGGAAGACTTGACCAGGAAACCTCCTGGAATGATGTGCAGACTCTGATGGAAGTCTAAAAAGATGAGGACCCTTGACAACAGATATCACTGGGAGATGTGTCAACATGTATGCAGGATGATTGATACCTACAAGAAGATGTCACTTGAAGAAGGCCATCACCAAAAGGTAATATGTGATTTGTTTTTGGTGTCTGACCTCTTGGAAAAATCTGGGTATGTGTGCAGGGCCATTGTAAGAAGTTGTGAAGGATGTCACAACTATGTACCTTGTGATCGAAAGCAATCACCGTTGAAGGAAAGACAGATGGCCTTATGAAGGAAGCCCCAAATATAAAGCCAAGGAAGATACTTTCTGGGAAAAGAAGAAATGACATGACGGAGGAAAGTGATGGATGGCTGAACCCTACATGTGAAGAAATTGATGACATCGAGGTCTTGAATCGTCAGTCAACTAGAAGACCCTATAAAGCATTGATGAAGAGTCCCTAGTCAAGAGGGAGCTCTGGGTGGTTCCTATGAGTAAAGGAACTCGAGCAAGTTTATGAGTGAAGAGAAACTTGGAACTCGTACCTAGTTAAGAGGGAGAGTTAGACACGACATTCTTGTCTTCAGTTTGGAAGAAGGAATGGAGGATTGTGTAATCATCTGGCATCCAACACTCTTTGAGGATGTGGTAGGGCATCCAAAACAAGAGTGGGCAAGAGGACCGATATTCTTGAGGGTTGGGAACCCAAGATGAGAATAGTCCTACTAGGGCATACTCGAAGAACACCCGGGTGGGTATGACCCTAAGAGAGACAATGATGATGCGTGTCTATCAGTCATTGGTCTCGCCAACATTATGTGCTCTGATCTAAGTGAGAGATAGAGTTGTTAGTCAAGGCCTTGCTAAATGAAAACAATGTTGGTTGAAATGATGCTATAACAGATGGATTGCAAATCTGATTCTTCTTATGAGAAATTCTTCAAATTGAGAATGACCATGTACCATTATGAATACCTCCCCAGTTAAGAGGGAGCGTTGAAGAAAGTGTAACTAGGTTCGGTCTTCATAATGACATGATCTTTGTATTTGATGTAATTAAAAGAAATAATATATAATCTTGCTACATGGGTTTCATGAGCAAGAAGTGTCTCTAAGTAAACGATTTCCTCTTGATGTCTTTAGGATTTATTTAAATGTCAAAGAGTCATGTCGTGTGTATAGAAACTCTTTATGAGTTCATGTAAATATGTACAAGTCTTCAAAAGTTGTGTAACAGCCCTCCAAGACCAAGATCAATGCCCCAAAACAAGCCTATCAAAGTCTGCAAACAAAACAATAAGGAGATGATCATGTCGGCTCCAAATAAATGATTTAAATATATAAATTTGTCACATCGGCTGGAAGCAATAGACACGTCGGTTCATAAGGTAATTTCGGCTCAAATTATATGTACACAACCACTATAAATACCCTATTGGGTATCCGCAAATAGGCAAGATAGAACTCGCAAATGCCTCTGAGATCTTCACATGGAGGAGCAGAGCCGCAGATTAGGGCTTGATTGCACCTCAATTGGGGTTTAGGTGCAGTCAAGACCTCGCACAAATGGAGCAGAATAATCTTGGGTAATAGAGGCAGCAGTGATGTAAGGTTTGAACATTCTCAGCACTTCTATGAAAGGAAATCTTGTCATTACAGTAGTAAACTAACCTCGCATGGAAAGGAGCAGTCTTGACACAAGATCTCAGTTGTTCTCCTGTAGCTGCCTAGGCATATTGGATAGCAATATGAAGATGATCCAAGTAACATATCTATTGCATAATACAAACAGTGATTAGAATTACAAGAAGTGACAAGGGTCACATCTCGGCATCTCTGTCTTAACATTCGAATCTGTATAGGCATATCACAATAGAATAACTAATGGCCTCAGCATACCTATAAGGATCTCAGTTGGATGAAGAAGATCTCGGACGAAGGGGCTGTGTTGATGGATCTTGCATAGCAGTCCTAATATATAGATCTCGGTAACATCCTTATGGCAATACAAACATCTTGTACAACAGTGACGTGGAGTATTAGATGATGTTCCAATATGCAGTCATGAAAGAAATAGCGATCACCTCAATGAAGAGTGTCAGTCTCATCAAAGGTAAAGAGACAAGGATCATAATCTTACAGTACAGTAAGGTGCAGTTATGATCTCAAGGTATAAAGATCATCTCACACTCAATGAACAGTCATGGTGTATAATGCTCTCATCAAAGCAGTGACGAAGTTCTTGAAGATGCAATAGTTATCTCAGAGGTGCAGCAAGATGATGATCTCAACAGTATTCAAGCTAGTGCATTGATGTCTTGGTCTTGGAGTAGCAGAGTGTGTCAAGGGTCATGGTCATGGTCTTCTTGAACCTAGTGGCAAACTCGCGCACCTGCATATCTGTTGAAGCTACTACTTGAGTCTTCCCTTTGCCCTTCATCCTGTGTTCTTCCTCTTACCCTTCCCTGCATGACTACTAAGAGCAAGGTTCTCATCATCACCCTATGATTGCCCCGATGAAGTGACTCCTCTCTAGTCACCTCCCATATGAAGTCATCCCATTAGCCTCTCCTAGTTCGGTAGATTCTCATGTATTGTGATCCCTTTGATGAAGGATGCCATGGCTTGGAAAAGCCATTTGGAGAAGTCTACACCATCTCCTCATCTGTCACTTTCTCCCCAACTGAACTAACTCATCCCGAACTTGTGTGAACTTGGTGAGATATGAAGTAGCCCTATTTGACTTGGTCATCTTGGTGTTTCTCAACTTCTCCCTCAACATCATTTTTCTAATTCCGTTGTTGCTTTGATAAAGTTTGGTCAAAGCCTCCCACATTTCCCTGGTCGTATCCTTGCACAAGAGATGAGGGATCACATGGTCCTTCACTCCAAAGTCCATCAAGAATATGTTAGAATTGTGTTGTCATTGATATAGGTCATTGTTGCAACGTCACTGATGTCCAAGAAAGTGCATGCGTTGTCATTCATTGCAGTGTTATTGATGTTAAGTGAGCAAAGCAAGGAGTGAGGAGATCAAGGTGATCCAATTGTTGTTAGTGGCAACCCTCTTCGATTTAAAAGAAAACCCCAAATTTCAGAAGTAGAACCCTAAATTTTGGGGCATAAGGAGCAAAACCCCAAATTAGCTACAGACCGCACAACTTCAAGAGGCAGATTGTGAACCTTCAACTTATATTAATATATTGTTGATGGACAAATGTAGTTGGGTCTTTTATGGGAACTTGTAGTAAGAGGTCTTTTTTTACAATAGACAAAGTCAATGATTTTATGATCAAACAGAGTGGCTGTCCTTTGGAGTGCAGAAAAGGCACAAAATTTTGTCTATTTTGATTTCTAGTTGAAACAGCAAATAGATAGATTTTCTATTTGGATAAATATTATAACAATTCCTCATAAATATAGACACCTTTTGCATATTTGATTCATGGGTCATGGCCAAATGTATTGAGCAAAAATATTATTCCAAAACCTAATGAGCCAAGTGTTGATTTTGGGTAGCATCGGATGTGCTCTTGCCTTGAAATTTGGAGGAGAGGCTAAGGCACATGAGATCTCCAAGACACAGAAATCCTTTTGAGAAATTCCACCTGGATGAGGAGTTATTAAAATAATTAATCTTTTTAATGGGTTCCTAAGTTTAAACTTAGGAAAATAAAAATATTAAGAGATATTAATATGAATAAGGGTGAGAAGCTTCTAAGAGACGGGGATCAAGTCTATTTTAATCTTAGCCGTTGAGTAGAGACTTAATCTTGATCATTGATTCATCAACAGGAAAAGTATAAGAGAAGACTTGAGGATCATCTGGAGACACACAGGCAGATACTCAGTATCTCAAGGAAAAACGATTGTCAAGAGAAGGACATCGATTTCAGAGGGAGAGTTGCAGGGTAGAGGAAGAGGAGGGCATTAGCAGCAGTCAGTGACTGAGGAGGAGGTGACGCAGGGACATGGAGAGATAGCGTAGAGAGAGACGCAGTCCAGAGGAGAGACGTATCCCTCACGCAGGCCGACGCATAAGGACGCTGAGCCACCAGGAGCCACACAGAGTAACGCAAAGGTGACGCAAGAGTGCGAGAAAGGTCTCCAAAGTGTCAAGAAGTTTCCAGGGGAAAGTATCAAGTGTTTTCTTTCAGTTTCTCTGTAAAATCCTTCCTTGAAAAAGTGATTGGTGTTGAAGATTAATAAAACCCTCGTCTGCTGCACCGGTTTTCCCACATTGGGTTTTTCCGGAGACAATTGTCCGAAAACAACTGTGTTGATGTGATTGGTTCTTGTGCATGTATTTTCTCTGTGTAATTTATGTGATAACTATGTTGAAGAAAGTGTAACTAGGTTCAGTCTTCCTAATGACATGATCTTTCTATTTGATGTAATAAAAAGAAATAATTTATTTATATAATCTTTCTACATGGGTTTCATGAGCAAGAAGTGTCTCTAGGTAAAAGACTTCTTCTTGATGTCTTTAGGATTTATTTAAATTTCAAAGAGCGATGTCATGTGAATAGAAACTCTTTATGAGTTCATGTAAATATGTACAAGTCTTCAAAAGTAGTGTAACAGCCCTCCAAGACCAAGATCAATGCCTCAAAACAAGCCTATCAAAGTTTGCAAGAAAAACAATAAGGAGGTGATCATATCAGCTCCAAATAAATGATTTAAATATATAACTATGTCACGTCGTGATCCAGGTGGATATTGGTGGCCACCTGCCAAGTCCACCTGGACCCCCACCATTGTCTTTCTCAGCATTTTCAGTTTCCTTAATTGTAGCACAACTTACTATTTTTAGCAGTTTTTCGGGTCCTGAACTTCCGGAGCCGTTTTGAGGCCCTAAACGACGTTTTTTGGGGAATCCGGGGGCAACACCGGTCCATGGAAGTGTTGCCCGTTCCAACAATGATAGTGCTCGAATAGATCTTTCTAATGAGCTATTGTACGCGTCAAACGGAGATCATATGCTAAAGTTACGACCCCGGGAAGTTGATGTACCAACTTACCCCCAAACGGGGCCCACAGTTTGGCGTTTCATCTCCTAGGGTTAGGTTTTGGAATGTTAAGGGTTTTTCATTGTTTCTCAACAATAAATAGGCCTTCGAGCCTCATTGTAAGTCAGTTCAGAGGCATGTAGCCCACACATCTCTTCTCAGAGATAGCTACCATCGCCCTAGCTAGTTTATTTCCATTTCTGATTGTAAGCATATTTCAGTATTTTCCATTAATGAAATGAAGTATTATTTCCGCTGCATATTTGTGTATATGGTTATCTCTGTAATTTGTTGCGTTCCTGTTTAAATCCGGATCAGTGGTATCAGAGCGGTCTCTTTTTCTCTGTTTTTCTTTGCATGTCCCCAACAAGGTCGGGATATAAGGAGTTAGGGCTTGAACTGGTTGAACCTTTGCAAGACCAGCCTCGCAAATCCCGACGGCCTCCCATGGCGGACGAGAAGAAAGACGAGGTGGCAGGAGATCCCATCAAAATCTTGCTCGAAGAAGCGCTCGAGCGACAACGGAACGCGATGATGGACAGCTTTGCGCAGATCCTTCAGCGGCTACCCAGAAGCGGCGCATCGGCTTCCAGCAGCTTCTCTAGAAACGCCACACCCTTTAAGGTACAAGTTAATTTTGAAATCCCCATATTCGAGGGTCAGATAGACGCTGATGCCGTAGATAAATGGTTAATCTGCTAGAGGGTTATTTTTCTGTTCATGAATTTTCGAGTCGGGAAAAGATTGTTTTTGCTCTTCTCAAAGCAGCCCCCCACGTCAAGGACTGGTGGGAAACCTACTGCGAGCAGAAGGATGAAAGTACTGGCTCACTATTTTCAGCCGCACCCACCTGGGACTCGTTCTGGGCGGCCATCAAGGAGCAGTACTACCCTGTCGGGAGCTATGAGGATGAATACATAAAGTGGACCACGCTGCGGCAGGGAAGGGACCAAGACGTGCCGGAGTTCACCAATATTTTCCATACTCTTCGCACAAAGTTGGGTATCTAGGATTCGGAGCAACATTTGATACTCAAATACCGTGGCTGCCTGCACAAGTACATCCAGGAAGAAATACAATTCCTAAACATCCCCTCGCTCGGCGCAGCACACCGGTATGCCATCAAGGTTGAACAGAGGTTGAAACAAAAGAAGCGAGATTTTGGATCTGCGAATCCAAAGCAGGGGAAAGGTGCCCCTAAACCACAGAAAAAAGGACAAAGCCAAGGCGGGACAACCCAAGACAACCAGCCGAAGATGCAAGCAAAGAACAACGCCGCGAAGCCGAGAAAGGACACTGGAAAATGGTGCGAGTTCCATAAGAGCTCCACTCACAACACAAGTGAGTGTCGGGC
>APFE031463390.1:0-15934 GCA_000404065.3 Pinus taeda
ACACACTCATAAATTGGGAAACTGGTCCCATATCCCCAGTCGGACCTGCTATACCAAACGGATAAGGAGCTGCCAACCAAGGTCTGGACCGGGCGGGTATCCCCCTTGTTGTAGACCTGATTTTCGGAGCTTCAACACTTTCTAACAAATGTTTGAATGGAAAAATATATTTTGGAGCTTCCTTGTATGGTGCCTTTAAGTACATCATGTAATTTTGAATGTTAAGGTCTTCTCTCTTGAAACAAATTTATCCAGTGTTTGGAATCCCTATAGCTGCAGAGATAAGTTTCCTTGAAAGAATTAATTGAACTCTTGCTATGGTCACTCTTCATTCTTAGTTTGGTGGCAAAAACACTAGTCAATTGATCATGAAACTTCAATAGCTCAATTCCCTGGTAAAATGTAAGACAACCTGCATCTTCGAATGATTTTATAATGAAGGGAGATGATAAGACCTCATGGGTTGAGGTAGGTTCATATCTGATGACGTGTCCTCCCCTATACCTCCTTTGTTCAGAGGTTTCAGATTCCATGTCAACACTTAGCTCTTACGATAGAAACTAGGGTTTTGACTATAGGAAAAATAGTGGATTTTTATATGTTGAGAGGGATTTTAGGGAAATGAGGGGGATAGGGAAATGGAAAAAATTAAGGAAAATCTAGGGGAAGGTGAGGGAGGTTAGGAAGCCATGGAAAGTGGAAATTTAGGACTTGGGTGAGTGGAAGATTTCCAAACAAGAAAAATACAATCTTGTGGTTTAGAAGGTGTAATTTGTATAGGGTTTAGGTGAAATTGATGAGATTTGAGAGTGGATTTGATGGAGGGTGTTTAGGAGGGTGTGTTTAGCATAGATGATGGTTTAAAAACAGTTGTATACAAGTTTTAGCAGCAATTTGGCATGAAAATGATGAAAACCTTGAAGACTGTATTAAAAAACTCTAGGAGATGGACATGAAGCATAACAAGCACAGTTGAGAGAATTGAGAGAGGATTGAACCTTATGATAAACCACCAACCTGTACTAGTAGTAGCACAATGTGAAAATTATGAAGGAAACCACTATAGGGAGCTCACAACCTTGGAGAGATGATGGAGCAGTTGCCTGGCATTTGCGTAGCAGAAGAAAGTTATTTGTGCAACACCAATGGAGAAATCAAATTATGGATGCAGAAAACTCTCATTGTATGACAATTTTGCCTTGATTAGATGAAGTTGAGTGTTGGAAAGTGAAATGGGAAAATGGAGAGTGAATGAGAGTGAGTGATGGCCTTTTATAGGTTGAGAAAGTCGATTTTTCCTTTGCAAATGGTAGTGGACCCACCATAACAATTATAACTTGGACTTGACACTTTACAACTTCATGATATTTATGATGGTGTTTCATTTAATAAAATGAAATAAAAAGCATGATTTAAAAACCTTGATTACCAAGTTGATCTCTACTATTCCCCATAAAATGAATTTTAATGGTAAAAGGACCAACTTTAAGAAATTTAACCTATTGACCCAGTGGTGACCTAACATAGGCTTATTAGGTGAAGTATGAACAGAGTGACTATGGGACTCTTCTAACAATGATTTGAATTGATCAAGATAGTTTTATTTGACCATGAGATTGAAAGGAATAGTAGAGATTGACCTTGTTAACCGGTGACCAATTTTTTTATTGAAAAACTCTTTGAAACTATAAAAATTTGACCCGAACCCTAAAAATAACTATGTAAGAGCACATTTGATCGCCAGTGGCTGACATGATTGGCAGGAACTAAGAATGGCTCCAGCTAGGGATGGTGGATCCTTGGAGGTGTCAAGAACACCTTAGACCAGGTAGCCTTATTCATTGGGCATATAGTAAAAAATTAAGAGACCAAACTCAAAACTGAAAACTAATTGAGTAACTGAAATGACTTGACTATAAAAAACATACTGATTGAACTTACTTATGGTAGCAAACCATTTAGATTTGAGGGCTTCAAATCGTGATTATAACTGCCCACCTGTTGAATATATATATATACAGTCATGTGTAATTATCCCTCCAGTGTAACCAATCCAACAAATGGATACTTAACTTGAATCTTGCTCACACTTTCCTCAAGCAAGTAGAAAAAACAAAAGCTAGGCAACTCTGAGTGTCCACTGAAAATGTGCTCATGATCCATAAACACAATAAAATTCATCTCCCTTGATGACTGAAGCAAATTAGTAAAAGGATCCTAAATAATCTGAAATGTTACCCTGTCTTGAAAGTTTGTAGAAATACAAGCACACCCTTCTATTTCCAATGCAAAATTTTAGTAAGGATGACTATGTTCATTAAGTTTTTAATTCACATAAGGAAAAAGGGAAGTTTGTTCTTGAAAATCTGTGTTTGACGTAGCCATATCATCAATAGAAAAGATGTGCACATCCATAGGATCTGGGGAAATATCCTCTTCTTCAAAAGACTCCTCATTTTCTTTCCCTGGAGGAAGATCATCATGTGCATGAGGCTCTAAAACAACCTCTCCTTTATCGCTGCTCTCCTTTTCATCATCTTCCTATAATGTTTGATGACTATTCTTTGCCATAATTACATTGTCTAAAACCTCCACACATGCCAGTTTAAAATTACACTTTGCACGAATCTGATCTTGGAATAGTGTTTCAGATCCTTGTTCATGTATTTCATCAAAAACCTCATCTTGGTCTTCAAAAACCTGATCTTGAAATAAAAAATGAGAGAAAGAACAATCTAAAACAACAAATGAATGACTATCTTCATACCTTTCATTAAAATACTGACAAATCTACTGCAAAGATTCATCAAACTGATAGGATGGAACATGATTATCATTCATAAGCATCATTTCTTCATTAATACAAGACTGAATGTTCTCTTGTTCTTCTGAAATGTCTACAACCTTTTTATTGTCATCATTGGAGTCCTGCTCAGTTTCACTTTCATTCAAGGGAGAAAACACTTATTCTTCTTGGTGATGGAAAGGTTTCTCATATAAAGACTCCAGGATCTCTTCATCCATGTATTCTTCATCACCATAAACACTTTCCAAGTGATGAATAAAACCTTGAAAATTCTTGCAATAATCTTTTACCAACAGTCAAGATGGATGTTATTCTTTAAAATTTTCATAAAACATCATATGAAAATCAACAAGTGAATAAATACAACCAGGTGGCAAACCTTCATACCATGATCTTGTGTGTACCTCCAAGGTGGCCATGAACATCTTCATCAGACAATCTTCAGGAAACTGAATCTGCAGCCTATGTACATGCATGTGAAATTTGACCAAGTGAAGAGTAGCATGCTCTCCTTTCTCATATTTGAACTTCGACAAATAAGTCTACCAATATACACAAGGCATGGGGTTTGGAAAACATGGAATATGAGCACGATTTAAGGGAGCATATCTTGCGGATCTAGGATTCATCTTGTAGTAGTGAAGTTGCCAATTCAGTCACAAATGGAGTACTTTGAACTTACATGAAACTGATTGGAGTTGCTAGGTGGGATGCTTCAACCTTCCTGTATCTGATCACTATCCACCATCAAAAATCAGATATGATTCTTGTCATTCTTTCCCAGGGAAGATATGATATTTTGTTCCCCGACAACGATGCCAAAATGTTACCCCCTACAATATCCCGAGTTGAGGAGGAGATCGAAAGAGGTAATTTCAAACCACTTGCAGTTCAACAATTAGCCCTGGTAAACCAGAGAGGGATCTCTCTAAGGATTTCTCAGTCAATGACTAGAAGAGAAATGGATTTTAGGCTAGATATAACAATTTTAGATGAGTTTTTGAAATTTTAGGGTTTTTAGTTTGCTGGACTAGAGATGAGAAAGAACAGTTAGTTTAAGGTCTTTTAATGGATTTAAGATTTTGGTCAATGTAGTTTAGGGTTTGAAATATGAAGAAATCATAATTAGCATGTATTACCATTAATTCATTAGTCTAAAGGAAGAAATACACAAACATGATTTTCCACATAAACAAAGATTTGAATCTAAAGAATTCTTCCTATATAACTGTAAGCAAAATCACTAAGGAAAGAAAAATATGTTAAGAGAGATGAATTCATTCATAATAAACTTATATAGAAGAGAAACAACACCACAAACTCACTGCACACGTAATCTTGAAAAATAGTAGCAGCTGCTCCTTGATTAACTATATGAAAGCATAAGATACAAGTCCTCTCCTCTTAAGTCCAACCCTTCTCTCTGAATGAGAAATGATACATATAGGCTAGAATAAACCATTTCCCCACCTTCAGGGGTCGAATCCATAAGCAGTGGAATAGTTCCCAAGAATCTCTCAACCAACAAGAGAGAGTGAGAAGGTAAAAAACAAACTCTTCTCTTAGACTTTGATTTGAGTTTTACTTCATTTATGAGGCCTAATTAAGCACAAAAACAACCTATAATGCTAATTTATTTCGTAAATACATCGTCAAGTCTTTAAACTATCGAAATTACATCAAAAAACCAAGATCTAGTGAAAATAAGCAAAGAAATACTACTACAGGCAAAAGTGCAGTGCATTTAGGTAAAAGTGCAACACACTCAAGTAAAAGTGCAATGCCATATTGTAGGACGACTTTGGAAGCCTTTCTAAAGTCAAATTTGAAATCTGAGAGAATGACCAACTAGAATTTCCTGTCTAGTTTCTAGAACATCTTGAATTTTTGAAAATGACCCATGGGAAGGCCTTCAAAAATTGATTCTCGCAAGGTATCTCGATAAGCGTAGCGCCTGCTTCAGAATAGTGGCAGAAAGTGATTTTTTGACCTGTTTTTTGGATTTTTATCCCAATTTATCTTTCGACAAGCTTGAAAAAGTGGTTATTTGATAAGTGCAGGTGATTATCTATCTAAGCATACAATTTTTTTTGTCATTTGGAGGTTCGTAGAGAAAGCGCAACACCAAGGCGTTGCACTTATAACTACCACTGTGTTTTTAAAACAAACAAAAAAAACGTCAAAATTTTGAAAATGACAAAAATTTAGCCAAATCTTCTCAAAATTTTTGAGTGAAGCTATAATATGATATGTTATGCCATGAGGGAGGCCTCAGCAAGTAAATCAAGCTTTTCCTTGTCCTTTTGGCTTGTTAGGGTTTCCTTGAGCTTCTTCTTCAAATGCTTGATTTTGACTTGGGATACCTTGTTTCTTGGGTAGTAATGCATAGCCATATGCCTTTGCAAGTTATAGTCCCTACTTTCCTTCTTGAGGAGCTTCGCCAGGTGTCCATTAACCTTATCAAGCCAATATACCCTATCTTCATTGATTTCTCTAGTGATTAGGTCATCTATAGTAATCTGTTCTTTTGGTGGAGAAACCTCCCTTTGTAGCTCAAGGGCTCTCTTGGATGCTCTTGTTCTTGGTCTCCCTGATGTACTCTTCTTTCCTTTACCTTTTGAAACTTTCAATTTATCCACTGTTTTGCCCTTTACATCTTCCTTCTGATGTACCTCTGAGATAATAGTGGTCAGCTATCAATGCCAGAGCATCTACAATAATTGTTTTGGGGGTTTTTGTTTGATTTGGAAGACTAATGAATAAAATAGATGTAACACTATAATCCCTAACTTTTTGAATAATATTAATCCCAAAGTAGAGGGCTACTATAAAACTTCACATAGTGAAATATCTTGAATAGTGGTGAGCAGGAACAAAAAATAATATGATTATTACAGTTTTTAGACAGAAAATTAAACAATCATAAGTGTGAAAACCTCTAACCGATGTTCAAAAGGTTCAAGAGAATATTCTTATGCTTACAAAAAGACGCTGATGATTTATTGATTCAGAGGGAATTAATTAAACAGACATTTCATTAATCCATTCTCTTTAATGAATATCACTTTAGAAGCTTATAGGAGTAAATTGAGACACAATTATTCCTACCTATGTATCTCTGTAAGGCATAAGAATATGAAGAAAAACATAATGTGTTATTGGAAAAACTTACAAGAAACACAAACTGTGTAAACCTGAATTCAAAATCATCTACTTTGTATTAAGGGTCCAGAAAAGCTAATACATCAGGTGTTTACAAATACTTCTTCAAGGGTGAACTCTCTTTCAATGGTCAACCTGGTTCAATGGTGAACAATGAACCCATAATAACTCGAGAAAATAGTTATTTATACAACAGTAGGTCTAGGGAAAATATCCTAAACTGTTTTTACAACAATAGATTTATTCAAGGAAAGGAAATATCTTCATGTAAGAAGACAGAGACAACTATTGAATTGATTCTTTTTGTCCTTGTTATTTAGTTTATGATGGCTTTGGTCTTTGATATTTTTCCCTTTAAGTTGCTTGGTTGTTTGATCTTCACACTGGAATTCATATTCACTTATGATCTTTCATCTGATACTCTTTGACCTTGTTTACCTATCAATAACCTTCACTGTTCTTTTTACTTTTACTGTACATTTCAAGTTTTTATTATGAATTTAAACAATAAATCATTTAGTTTTTTTCATGTCTCAACATTAGGTAGTTTGGATATTGATCATATGTTTGTCTTTCATTTGTTTCCTCTATTTTAACTTTTACTGTTTAAATTTTCTGCTTTAACATTTACTGTGTAAAATTACTTCTTTCTGCTCTGTCTTTGGTTTAAACTTGATCTTCTTTTTGTACACAAACTTATGATAAATGAAGCCTTTTGAATATATTTCCTGAGAATCTTGGAGTAAATAGGTTTTTAACTAGTGTAAAAATTGTTTATCCAGTCCCTTGGTCTTCTGCTAATCACTTGCAAAATACAACAATTTATTAAGAAAATCACAAGCTAACAGGGAGGGCCACAATGGCTTCATTTGAGTTGAAAGGTATGTGGATGGAGTCTGGAGATTTTTCGCGAGGTAAACAGTGGTTAAATCAGTCGTTGAGGCTTGGGGTGGTGCATGTAGGGTTATAGGGTTTTATTGTGTAAACAAGTGAAATGAGCGAAAATGAGGGTTTTGGCATTTAAATGGTTAATGGTTAAATTTTTAAAATTTGGTGCAAAGTGAACAGTGGATGGTTTTACCATACGTGGGGAGTAGTTTTAGAGGCTCATCGCACCGCTTTTGGCTGTGGGGTGGTTTTTCTCTGATGGCATGTGAGTTAACGAGGAAATGACACGTAACCACAAGGGGCATGAGCAAAACCATGAATCTCGCGTGCTCTCGGGTTGGTAAAGCTTGGAGATCGCGAGTGCACGATATAGCTGTGGGTTGTCAGATCTAGGAGCAAATGATCGGATGACTATCGCACGGTCGACATGCACAGAGGGAGCAGGCGCGGAGATTAGCGGGCCCTATGGTTAATTACAAAGGGTTTGTAATTAATTTAATGAATAAAGCAGGTTTAAACACATCGCAATGGGTTAATGGAGTGGGACTGGGGTTTTAACTATGGAAGGTTTATTTAACCACATCAAGGGGGTGGGTTAAAAAGTTTAGTTGGGAAAATGGTGAATTGCGTAGTTAAATTAATAAAGTGGGGGGAACATACAAATTAGTATAAAGGGTTTTATGTGTAAAAGGGGTTTTTAGTCTTATGGCGAAGTTAGCTTTATAAAGCAGAGGGGGGAATACAGACTTAGGACAAGGGGGGTTTTATGGGTTTTTAGGGAAATTACAAGGGAAATTAATTCTTTCAAGGGGAATGGGTTTCACAGTAGGGAAAAGGGGTTTTGAGTAAGAAATGACCTTTGGAGGGTAAATTGCTAAGGGAAATGTGTGAAACCAAGGGAAAGGGTGAAAATGAAGGGAAAAGGGGATTTTCATAGGAAATAATGGAATGATGGGAAATGAGTAAGTATGTAGTGGGTAATGAAGTGAAATAAGGGGCAGTTAATCAAATGAGCTTGTGAACACCTTTTCACTTTCATAACTGCTTCCTGCACACTAAGACACATGATCAAGCATGGTAAATGTACTTTTGCAACTTTTCTTCTACCTACCCATTTAGTTACCCTAACATGTTTTCTTCACTTAATTGGGTGCATTTAGGCTATTAGACCCTTGCCTTCCTTTTTCTTTTGAAAATCAAACTATCTAATTCTAACCTTATAACATCCAAGGGCTCAGATTAAATTGATTAGCTCCTTATTAGTTTTCTACCTAACTACTAATTTTCCAAGATTAAACAGTTTGGCCAGATCTTTATTCTCTAAATATAAACATGAAATTTAAAGCATGAACTAGTCAAGATTAAATTTTTTGACTATCATGGGTTGTGGCATTTATGACAAGTTGGAAACAACCATTATTTTGCATAATAAAGTAAAAATTAGTCGCACTTCAACTTGCACACTTCCAGAGTTCATTATTTTTTCTTTTCTCTCTAACCTAACATTTTATTTTTGCCTTTATTCTTTAGGGCATCTACTCTACATTTTCTTTGATATGGACATATTTATCAAATATTTCCTAACATTTTTATTCAGTATTCTTTTTGTCCATATTCTAGCTTAACATTTTTTGAAAAATATTTTCATTTTTTGACTAGTTTATTCTAACTTATCAAAACCAAAAAATTATACAACATTGGCTCCAACTGGGGACTACTTTCTCCTGTACAATGCAGAGAACCAGCAGACCCATGTGCCTTCTCCTCAGGCTATGGAGTCTTCTGCTGTAAAAAATCACACTGATAGCTTGAAAAGTAAAAGAAACCAGATTTTTTACAATGGAAGTAATGAAATCTACTTCAACTTCTCAGTATTGAATGTAACTTTTGAGAAACCTTCCATTTAAAGGGTAGTGGAATATAGCTCCTCAAGATTTTTTAGCACAAAAGTGTTGTTTCCCTTCACTTCAAAAATTGCTAAAGGTCCAAACCACAGGTTGTCAAACTTACCATGCTTTCCCTTTTCTTCTCTCCTGGAATCCCATCTTAGAACTAAATCACCTTCCTTGAAGTCTATTTCCCTGGCTCTTCTGTCAAAGAGGCTCTTCATCTTACTCTGATATTGTTTCAATTTGTATTGAAATCCTGAATGATTTCAGGGCTTGAATAAGGGAATAGGCTTGCTTCGCAATTATGTCATACTTAAGCTCGACATCTCTCATAACCTTATTGAAAAAGGCTATGGGTTGGTCATGGGAATCTTCATTATTTTGTAGTAGAACAACAACAAGGGTTGTTTTTAAGGAAAAAGAAAAGATACTGAATGGTTTAGTGTAATCAGGGCTGGTTATGGTGGGAGCTTCAGAGATGGCTTTCTTGATCTGATTAAAGGAATGCTTGGAAGAGACAGTCCATTTAACTTCATGATCCTTTCGGAGCATGCCAGTTATATCTTTTACAATGTCATCATAATTTGGGATGAATCTCCTTAAAAAATTAATCTCGCCTAGAAAAGATTGAATATCCTTCTTATTTCTAGGTAAGTTCAATGTTTCAATGATAGACACACGTTTGGGATCAATCACCACTCCTTTGTTTGAAATTATATGGCCCAATAGTTTTCCTTCTTTGATAGCAAACAAAGACTTTTTAGGGTTCAATGATATTCCAAATTTTCTATACCTGTCAAAAACCTTCATCAAGTGCTTTAGATGTTTCTGATCAGATTTAGAAAAAACAGTTATGTCATCAAGATAAATAACCACAAATTTATTTACCTAACCCAAAAAATCTACATCCATAGCTCTCTAAAATGTTGCTCCAGCATTGGTTAAGCCAAATGGAATCCTAGCATACATGAATGTACCCCAGGGTGTAGTGAAGGTTGTCTTCTCCTTGTCTTTTGTATCAACATTTACTTGATTATAGCCTAAAAAACCATCAAACATACAAAGTCTTTATGCTCTTGAAACCATTTGAAGTAAATTATCCATTTTTGGAAAAGGATAGTTATATTTAATGATGCTTTGTTCAAATTTCTAAACTCCGCAAAAAGTCTAATTTCTCCATTCTTCTTTCTAACAGGAACTAAATTTACAACCCAATTAGAATATCTAAGAGGGAGGATGATCTGGGCATCTAGAATTTTCTTAATTTCCTTTTCTACAGTTGGTAGAAGGGCTGGATTGATCCTCCTAATTTTCTGTTGATAAGGGTCTGCTTCTGGCTTTAAAGGAATATTATGTTGTATTAATGAAATGTCATAGGTCTTTAGATCAACATAGGTCCATGCAAAAACATCCTTATAATTTTGGAGTGACTTAAGACATTGAGATTTGATCTCACGATCTAGAGATGCATAGATTTTGATGTTTTTAATATCATAATTTCTTCCAATATTAATTTCTTCTATGTCATCTTGTGAAGAAATGGATTGAGGGTTTATGAGGACATCATTTTGATCAAACAATTTTTCTAAAGAATGAGGCCTTTGGGAATAAAATTTTTAGACAATTGAATAATGTCACGATCAACAATTTTTGAATTGAAATCTGAAGTATCATTTTCATTTGCATTTTAATTTATTTTTGTTCTATCCTCATCAATTTGTAGATTTGAAAAATCATCTATAACCTGCAGAAAAGATTTCAAATGTTCATTATCTTCAAATATCTGCCAGTGTTTTAGATTGTCTGGGATAGATGGTCTGTATTTGACTTGTATTTGATAGATTGCATTGGTCTGATCAGGAATTTTAAATGAACTAGAAGAAACAACTAAGGCATCTGCATGAATATTCTGATTTCCTTGAATATAAGTCAAATTAAAAGCATCAAAGAAATTTTCAACTGAATCCCAAACTTCATTTCTATAAGACCCAAGTCTAGGATGCTTAGTCTGGCAAATATTTCTCACTTGTTTGACAATAAGTTCTGAATTAGTAAAAACACTTAAGTTTTGAACCTTTAAGCTTTTGGCTAATTGTAGTCCTAAAAGAAAAGCTTCATATTCAGCCACATTATTTGTAACTTCAAAGTCGAGTTTACATGATTGGGTGGTATTTTATTTTTCTAGTGAAATTAAAACTAACCCAGCTCATGCCCCATCTTTTGTACAAGAACCATCAAAATATAGTTTCCATACATCAGTTTGATTTGGTACAGGACTTTCAATTACATCTTCTATTTTAACTTGAGTTTCATGTTTTTGGTTTGAAGAGAGTTGAAATCAACCAACATCCTGATCAATTTCATAATGGGATGGTTCCTTGGCTGGTCAGTTTTGCAAATAGTGTGCACAAATCTTACCTCTCTATATAACCTTAGTTGTTCTCCCCCATAAACTTGAATACTGGTATAAGACATACCCATCTGAAGAGTCCCCCCTAATTTGGCACAACAAGACCTAGAAAGGAGCATTCCAAATTTGGGAGGGATATCTCTGACAACTATATCAAGCACTACAATTTTCACTAGAATTTGAGCAAGGGTGACTACTAAATCCTTAATCAATCCTAAGCAGGGCTGTTGAAAATAATACTGAGAGGGCGGGTGAATCAGTATTATCAAGTCAAATAATCCTTTTTAAAAATCAAATTGTATACGCTACTCCAGACAATTCAACCCGCCTATATACACAACTATTCAGAAGTAAACCAGCGTACACAGAGCAAACTTTTAATTTACTTGAACTTTAGATGATGTTTGTTAATTTGAGATGCACCATCAAATAACCAGTAACCAGAGATAGTAAAACAGAGCAGAAATACAATCACACACAAGAACACCAGATATAAGGTGGAAACCCAATGTGGGTGAAAACCACCTGCTGCAATTCGTCTCTATATTTCTTTAATTAGAAACTTCTGTTTACAATGTACTGGTGCAGTCCTTTACCAGTACGCAGGCTGCAACCTGCAAAGAGCTACAACTCTCTCTCGTTTTCCAGCTCTCCTAGAAGGGAGCTACAACCCCCTCAGCTCTTGTACTAGCCAAGATACTAGTACGTAGGTGCTGGCCTACAGAAGGCTACAACCTTCTCTTTCTTCCAAGCACCACGTTTCATCAATTTTCAGACTGGATCCATGAACATCAAATGATCATCAAGAAATTCTTCATCAACCAAACTCCTTTTCACCAACTAGATCTGAAGTCAAGTAGATACTTCTCTACGAACTGTACCCAAACACAGTACCAGAAACCACACAACAGAACCCAAAACACAGCAGCAATAAGCAGAAACAGCTAGATCACAGCTTAGTGCATATACGCAATTTCAACAGTCTGCAACTTGCGTACATACACATCTGCGTATGGAACAACCTGCGTATACGCGCCTTTACGTCCCCTAAACTGCGTGTATACGCGCCTTCGCTTTACTGAACCTGCGTATAGATCTATAGACAACACACTCTTCCAGATATTCAATCACTAATTAACCCAGATTATCAAACTTATAGATCAGATAAGCGCCACATCTAGTAGATCAAAAATCGTACAAAGATACTATCATCCAAGCTTAAAGATTATGACCCATGAATAGAACTTATCCTTCCTTTGGCGCTAAGGTTCCTCCTTCCTTCAGATCCAGATCTGCATCACGACCCAATATACCAGCTCTAGCACTTTATCAGATCTTCAATAATAATTCAGATAGTAATTTGTCACAAGATCTCCTTCCCCTTTTATAGTCTTAGGCCTTCCCCAATACCATGGTCCAAAACCATACCATTTCAATACCATGAACCCAAAACTAGGGATCGACACATCTGACGAGACGTTCAAGTTCCAAGATCTAACTGCCATGGACCAAAAGGACGATCACCAACATATACGCGCTTTTTTAATGTATAACCCGCATGTGTACGCGCCTTAGTCTAGATGAACCTGCGTATATGACTTTTTCTACTTTCTGAGTGCCTGAACTGAGATCTGTTACCAAAGAAGGTTGCCATCAAGGACAACATCTGTGCCAAAGCCCCAAACCTGTGCCATAATGCCAACAATCTCCCCCTTTGGACTTGATGGCAACACCAAGATCCAAGATCATTCTCCCCCTTTGTCATCAAGGGCAAAGGGTTGTGCTCCCCCTAAGTACATTGCTGAAATATCTGTCCTACTGTGCTGACCATGCTCCCCCTGACCGTAGGCAAGATCTGCAAAAGGATGTTCTTTAAGAAGAACCAAGACTTATGCAACAATACAAGACCTTCCTATCACCAAAAGACTTAGTACATACATCCATTACCTAACCAAGTGGGGATCATCCATCCAACCGATTGGAATACATCAGAAATTTACATATGATGACCAAATACATTACATCTTCATCCCAGGCATAGTGGGGAAACCAATATAGGCTGTTACATGACCTTGGCATCATATAAGAAAGAGATACATGACATAGAGACGAATATTTAAAAAAAAAAAAACGTGACTTATAAAAGTCATCAGCAACTGATAGCAGCAGCAACTGACAATCATCATTCAGAACAGCAACCGAGATTTCCTTCTGTTCGCCTTCTGCCTTTGTTCCACCTGAAGTCAACAACTAGAAAAGCTTCTAAAATAATGCCAACAATGCATAGTTAGAAGATTATCTGCTCCCCCTGAACCTGTGCCGGATGGTCTCTGTCAGACCCACATCAGAATATATTCAACCAGAGCCTTCTCCTTCTGATATCCATCAAGCCTCCATATACGCTACTTTCTCTGTACAGACCGGCGTATGTACGCAGATACCCTTTATCCAACACGCATACACCCATTTTCTCTGAAACTGATAAGATTTAACAACAAGATGATACATCAACAACTCCCAGCTTCTGTTTGAGATATTCAAAGGTTTCCCTGGGCAGTGGTTTGGTGAAAATGTCAGCAACTTGTTCCTTAGAAGGAACATACTCCAATTTGACCTTTTGTTCCAACGCTTTCTCCCGAAGAAAGTGATACTTGATCGGTATGTGCTTGGTTTTTGAATGCATGACAAGATTTTTTGAAATGCTGATTGCACTTGTATTATCACATAAGATGGGGATAGGTGGTGCACAAGTGATTTGAAAATCCTGCAATGTCTGCATCATCCAAAGGAGTTGAGTGCAATAAGATGCAGCTGCTACATATTCCGCTTCAGCTGTAGATAAGGCAATCGAACTCTGTTTCTTGCTGAACCAGGATACTAATCTGGAACCCATAAAGAATGCTCCACCACTTTTGCTCTTCCTGTCATCCACGCTTCCGGCCCAATCTGCATCTGTATAAGCATGAAGTGTGAGATCTGTATCTCTAGGATACCATAAGCCATAATTTTGTGTCCCTTGAAGATATTTGAAAATTCTCTTCACTGCCTGAAGATGCGTCTCCTTTGGATTTCCTGAAATCTTCCAACTATTCCCCACTGCATGCATGATGTCTGGTCGGGTACCTGTCAAATAAAGTAAACTTCCAATCGTAGACCTGTAGGTTGGTTGATGCACAGCTGCTGATTCATCATTTGCACTGAGACTGCATCCTGTAACCATGGGAGTACATACTGGTTTTTCATCTTCCAAGCCATATTTCTTCAAAATCTGCTTGAGATACTTGGTTTGAGATAAGAAGATTCCTCCTTCCTCTTGTTGGATTTGCAAACCAAGGAAATATGTCAGTTCTCCCAGCAAGGACATTTCAAATTCTTTCTGCATGACCAAGGCAAAGCTTTGACTCATATCTTCTTCATTGCTGCCAAAAATAATGTCATCTACATACACAACAAGTATTAGCAATTTGTCTTTTTCAACTTTTATATAAAGATTGCTATCTGCTGATCCTTTTGAAAAACCTTGTTGATGAAGATATTTATCCAAACGATAGTACCAAGCCCTTGGAGCTTGTTTGAGCCCATAGAGAGCCTTTTTCAATCTGCATACAAGATTTGGATCATTTCCAAGAATGAACCCATCTGGCTGTTCAATGTATACTTTTTCTTCCAAGTCTCCATTCAGAAAGGCTGATTTCACATCCATTTGAAATACTTTGAAGTTTTGAAAACTTGAGAGAGCAAGGAACATTCGAATGGCCTCAAGTCTTGCAACGGGAGCAAAGGTTTCTTCAAAGTCTATTCCTTCTTGCTGCGCATACCCTTTACAAACAAGTCTGGCCTTATTTCTATTACTTCTCCATTTTCATTCAATTTATTTTTGAAGACCCATTTTGTTCTGATAACATTCTTATCCTTTGGTTTAGGAACCAGTTCCCAAGTGTTGTTCCTTTCGATTTGCTCAAGTTCTTCATCCATTGCTTTTATCCAACATTCATCTTTGCATGCCTATTTCACATTTTGTGGTTCAGTTGAAGAGAGTAATGCCAAATAGCTTGAGGCTTCTGCAACTGTTCTTCTTGTTTGTACACCTGCTTCTTTCTACCCCATAATCTGAGATTCTGGATGATTTTTCTGAACATATTTGGATGGAGTCTTGTCTTCTATTCTTGTCTGCTCCCCTGGTTCTTCTTGAGGTTCTTCATCATTCAGTTGTTGAGGGTAGCCTTCATCTTCTTCGATATCTTCATGATGTACTTGTCTAGGGATGTATCCCTTCTCATCAACCACTACATCAATGCTTTCAACAATTCTGCCAAGTCTTTTATTGTAGCACTTGTATGCTTTGCTATGTGGAGAGTAACCAAGAAGAATGCTTTCATCTGCTCTAGGTTCAAGTTTGCCAAGCTGCTCATCAGTATTCTTAATATAGCATTTGCTCCCAAAGATTTTGAAGTGCTTTACCGAAGGATTCTTACCATTCCAGAGCTCATGAGGAGTTTGAGTGCTGTTCACCCGGACATTTGTTTTGTTTAGAATAACAACCGCAGCATGAGCAGCTTCACCCCAGAAGTTGCGGGAGTCCCTGATTCATCAAGCATAGCACGGGCCATTTTTTGGACTGTTCTGTTCATTCTTTCCACAACTCCATTTTGCTGAGGAGTTCTAGCTGTAGAGAATTCTCTTCTTATCCATGTTCTTCACAGAAATCAAAAAATTCATTTGAGGTAAACTCCCCACCTCTGTCGGATCTGAGGCACTTAATTTTGTGACCTGATTCAT
>APFE031463396.1:9580-20358 GCA_000404065.3 Pinus taeda
AGGCCTCCCACCTATTCATGATCATGGTCATGCTATTCATTTGATTCCAGGAAGTGTTCCTCCAAACATCAAGCCTTATAGATATCCCTATGCCCAAAAGAGTGAAATTGAACGTATGGTTTCAGAAACGCTAGAGGCTAGTATAATTCAACCTAGTCAAAATTCTTTCTCTGCTCCAGTAGTATTGCTGCACAAAAAGGATGGATCATGGCACACATGTCCGGATTATAGGGAGCTCAACAAGCTTACTATTAAAGATAAGTTTCCCATTCCCGTGATTGATGAATTATTGGATGAATTGCATGGATCGATTTACTTCACCAGGTTGGATCTTCATTCGGGATATCATCAAATAAGAATGAAGAATGAAGAAATTCCTAAAACAACATTTAGAACTCATGAGGGTCATTATGAATTTTGGTCATGCCTTTTGGCCTTACCAATGAACTTTCTACATTTCAAGGTTTGATGAATTCCATGTTCAACATGTTGTTAGGGTGCTCAATCTATTGGAGGAGAAACAATTATATGCAAAAAGCTCCAAATGTTTCTTTGGAGTATGAGAGTTGGAATATTTGGGTCATATTGTATCTCATGAAACTGTTAAGGTAGACCCTAGCAAAATTAAATCCATTAAGGAATGGAAAATCCCCACATCCATAAAGCATATGCAAGGATTTCTCGAGTTGACAGGGTATTATCACAAGTTTGTTAGGAATTATGGGAGAATAGAAGCACCTCTAACAACATTATTGAAAGAAAATGAATTTTCATGGACTCCAGAAGCAACAAAGGCCATTGAACATCTTAAAGAGGCAATTTGCTAAGCACCAGTCTTAGCTACGACGGAATTCACAAAAATCTTTATTCAAAAGTTTGTGGCGGAATGTTTAGTTTTCCAACAAAATAAATTTGAAACAATTAAGACCACAGGTTTGTTACAACTTTTATCCATTCCAAGCCAATGTTGGGAGGAGGTTTTACTGGATTATATCACAGGCTTACCAAAGTCTGAAGGAAAGAGTGTCATCATGGTGGAATTTGAAAGACTTACCAAGTATGCACACTTTTGTGCATTATCTCATCCATTTAAATCCAACACAGTTTCTACTGCATTTATGGAAACAATTCAAAAGCTACATGGGAACCCAAAGATTATTGTAAGCCACAGAGATCCCATTTTCACTGGAAATGTTTGGACATAATTATTTTCTTGTCTTGGTACTCAGTTAGCTCATTTCTCATCTTATCATCTTGAATCTGATGGGCAAACTGAGATAGTAAATAAATGTTTAGAAGGATATCTTCATTGCTTTGTCTTTGATAAACAAACACAATGGGTCAAATGGTTGCCTCTAGCTGAATGGTGGTATAACACTTCCTTCCATATTGTAGCAAAAATGACCCCATTTATGGAACTTTATGGATATCATCCACCATCCATCACATCATATTTAAGAGAAAATTCTAAGGTTCAAGCAGTGGAAGATCACATCGATCATCAACAACAAGTTCTTAACTCTTAAATGATAACCTCACTTTGGCGCAGAATAGAATGAAACAACAAGCATATCAACATCACAACAAAATAAGTTTTGATGTAGGTGACTGGGTATTCCTACGGCTACAACCATATAAAAAAATGTCCCTCAAGCAAGTTAAGAAGGATAATAAATTATCACCAAAGTATTATGGTCCATATAAGCTGTTGCAAAAGATTGGCACTATGGCATACAAATTGGAGCTTCTAGCAGCTTCTCGAGTGCACCCAGTTTTCCATGTTTCATCTTAAAGAAGGTTATAGGTGACAATGCTCCCAATTCAAACAATATTGCTAGAGCTTGATGAGGAAGGAAAAATCATATTGGAACTTGAAGCAGTCATAGAAACAAGAACTTGATAGCTATGAAATTGATCAATTTCAGAGTATCTCAACAAGTGGAAGAACTTACCCACTCAAGATTCCACATGGGAGGATGATAATTTTATACAGAAGCATCTAGAACTACTCAAGCGTTGAGGACAACACTTTTTTGAAGGAGTGGGGAATGTTAGGTCCCTCTGATACTAGCGATTCCCCCATTAATATTGCCATTGTATCCCTTATTACTATTATTGTGCCCTATTGTCCCCATTTTTTATTAGTGTGCCCCATATAAGCCCACTATTACTATTGTTGTGCCCTTATATTATTATTGTTATGCCAGCATTGATTATATTGTGACACCTTAGACTCTTATATATAGAAAGGAGGTTTAGTCATTTGTATCATCCAAGAATTGTTCATTTGTGTAATGTAAAGGATGTTTCCCCCTTGAAGAGGTTGATTTCTAAGGCATTGATCTATGTTTTCTATATTTTTGTGAGTTGGTTTCATAACAAGCCTACTCAATCTTTGAAGCATGGGAAACATATGCTAGAAAGGATATAACTAAGAAGCCCATGTAAAGGATGGATTTACCATCATGTCATGACTTTATAAGTCGACGAGTGAGAATGGTTTTAAGAATCATAACACAATGGGGTCGACCCTATGAAAACATCTCACAATATGGAGGCTAGAATGCATAATGAAATGGAAAAAGTGATCTTTCCTAACCTATATGCTAGTAACGAAAATGATACATACCATGACGGGTTAGTGGTCATGGAATCAAAGTGGTAGAAAATGTCTCAAAGTCTCCAATTTAACCTGATAAACAACCTATCCCAACACTTAAAGCCAAAAGGTCACAAAGTTCATAAAATTAAAAATAAAACATAAACTTTGCAAAAGTGGGTTTCAAAAGTTTTTGAAATTACAAACTATACATAGACCTTCTGACTCACCAAAAATCATTTGTGTTTTGAAATTTTTTAAAGTTATTTCATTCTTTTTTGGATTTCAAAATTATGAATTGAAATTATTTTTGATGAGACAAAACTTCATACAAAATTGTTTGATCATGATACATACGTGGGACTGGTAAGACTTGAGGGTCTACCCAAGCATAGGTGTTGTGGAAAAGATGCAAAGAGTGCCATAGCTAATACTGAGAGAATCATCTATACTGTACAGAGGAACTTGGTGAGATTGACTCACCAGGTACTTATGGAAGTGATAGAGGATCTAGTAGAGGCTATGAAGATACACGTGGTAGGAGTACCATGAGGTTGAGTGCAACTCTTTTGACAGGTGGCTGCTGCCATCATATTCTTCTGAGATTCACATATAAGGTTGGACCCATAGATATAGCTTAGATATTTCCAGATGTTTTCTGATAGACATGATTGGGCTTAAGCCCTAATTTTGTAGGACATTTTGTCCCAATTTGGTTTAATATTTTGAACATAAAACTTATATCTATATACAGATAGTTTCATGATGTGATGACCATATATACAAATGATTTTTGGTTATTTTTTATTTTTAATGTGATGAATGTTTAATATTCCAATCTAATGCTAGATTAGCTATGGAATCAACAAATGAGTTTTCTAATCGTGGAATATGAATACATGTGATAAAATTAAATGATCTTCTTAAAAAATGCACTCTCATAAACTGATGATATACATAAGGATCACATGTTATATGTTATTTAACTCATAAACCACCAGTTGGGAATCCAAGTACACTACTATCGAATCAATACCAAGAGATATTGCTTCAGATCGTAAGTTAACAATAACAATATATTCGACAACATTGTTTGAAGAAAGGCCGATACATATGCCTCTTGAAACCAACAACTGACTGGATGGATAGTAAATCACCCAAGCCGTGGAAGCCAAATTATGGGTATGTCGACTGGCACCATCGACGAACCCTAGATATACCAGACCATCCGTCAATACCTGCCAAAGCAGATCAAAAATATCAATATCACTATGAAACCTATAGACAAATATGCACAAATATATACAATATCTACAACCAAGAAAATTCTAGGCAAAAGCCTAGGCATAATACTTCTTAAGATAGAGCCCATTTCTAGGCTCCGCCATGTTGTTTCCACTAAAATCAACCCATTCGTAAGCTCCATTTTTTAAGACCATTTTAATGATAAAAGGACCTTACCACATGGGTTTGAACTTGCCTGCCCCCAAGACGTTTTCTTCTTGGTCATAGATCAGGACAAAGTCACCTTTAGATAAAACCCTAGGACACACAACCTTATCATATTGGATCTTCACTTTCTTTTTATCAGATTTGTTAATTGTGGCTACATCTCGACGTTGCTCGTCAAGGCGTTCCAAATAAAAGAGGCATTCTACAATACTGGAAGTGTTTGGAAGAAGTTCTACAACTAATTTAAGATAAGGAATTTCACATTCCACATGGAAGATTGATTCCAAACCATAAAATAGTTGAAAAGGAGTGAAGCCCATAGTGGTCTTAACCAACATCCGGTATGCCCAAAGTGTAGGATATAACATGATATGCCAATTGGATCGAGCTTTATTAATTGTTCTTTTTAGGATAAGTTTTAGGGATTTATTCATGACTTCCACCTGACCATTGGCTTGAGGATCGTAATGAGATGAATGCTCTTGCCAGAAACTTAACTTGAGAGCTAATTCAACCATCATATTAATCTGGAAATGATTGCCATGGTCAGCGAAAATCTCTTTAGGAATACCGAAACGAGAAATGACTTGGTTGAATAAAAACAGGGTTGTTGTTTCACCATCATTCTGAAAAGTGGGCATAGCTTTGGCCCACTTAGTAAAGTAGTCCAGTGATACAATAATATACTTATGACCCTTTGCCGAAGTCGGGTTACAAGTTGTAAAATCAGTGCCCCACTTTTTGAATGGATTGACAGTAATAATAGGAAAGAGCGAAGCTATATGAGCACACATATTCCAAGTATAAACTTGACAAATATGGAATTTTTTGACCTCTTCAACACAATATTTGAAAATTGAAAGCCAAAAATACCCTTCATGCAAGATTTTTTGGGCTGTAGCAAACCCAGATAGATGACCACCACAATCTCCACTGTGGAAATCATTCGAAAATGACTCAACTTCTTCTAAGGTTAAGCAACGTTTAAGGATTGAATCAACCCCACGACGATACAAAGTGTTATCGATAATAACATAACTTTTCGCTAAGTGATGCAATTTTCTTCGCTCATCCTTTGAAAAAGTGAGGGGAAACTTCAAAGTATGAAGATATATTATAATATATCCATACCAAGGATATTGTGAAGAAATAAGGGAAAGATGTTCATTAGGGAATGATTCCTCATAACCTATTTCTTCTTCACAAAGAAACTCTAAGATTAATTCTACAAATACTAATCTTTTCTTAGATTTGGACGATAAGAAATCGAGATCAAATTCTTGTAAAATAACAATCCATATGTTATATTTTCCCCCAATCAATCGCTTACTGAGAACAAACTGAAATGGGTTGAAAGCTTCTAAGACAAAAGTTTTTCTAAGTATAATATAGTGTCGAGGTTGTTGGACATCATGAACAACTGCCAAAGCTAATTTCTCTAGAGGACAATATCATAATTCAGGACCTACCAAGCCTCAACTTAGATAATAAATCATGTGCTCATGGAGAGCATCATCTTCCTGAAATAGAACCATACCTATGGTTGATTATGCCGCAACGAGATATAAGAGGAAATCCCTGTTATAATCGGGTGGACTCAGTAAAGGAGTAGAGGTCAATACCTTTTTCAAAACATCGAACAAGCGCCGTGTTAGTTTCAGTCTTTGAAGACTTCCACCAGTGATCAAATATTCTCTTACAAAGTGGTCTCAGATTGTCAAAGTCAAATTTTGTCATTTCAGTGAGTTTTCAAGTAAACTTTGGTCACTAGGTATTAGGTCTAGGGTTTGTTTTCACTCCTTCCAAAGTTCTCCAAGTTTCGGTCCATATCACCATTCGAGCGAGTGTACCATCGTTTAAAGGGTTTTCATCATCATTTCAGGTTCTAATGGGTCTTTTTACACCTTGTTCGTGTTTCAATTGTGCTTGGGTAAGACTCATTTCCCTCTCCTAAGGTTTTGAAGGTAATTTCTCTCGTATGATCAAATCATCAACAAAAATTGTATCCTGATGTTCATACACCTTCCCCTATCCTTAATGTACCTTATTAAACACTTGCCATCACTAATATCCCTCAAATTCCTCATTTTCCCACAAACCCTAGTTTCTTGCTACAATTTGACAATTTTCTAGGCTAGGCCTGTGTTTTTCCCTTTTGGACCCCTTCCCCTCACTCAATCTTTGAAATTCCACTTTCCCTTGTTTCCTAACATCCCTCCCTACTTCCAAAAATTTTCTCAAGAATTTAGAAGCCCCTTATCCCCTTCGTTTCACTTCATTTCAACAAATCCCTTGTTCCACACATCGGGGTAGGTTTTACTCAAATGATGTTTCTCAGCAAGAAAACAATGAATTTGGAAAAATTCAGAGAGGTTTTTGTCCACAATAGTCCAAGGAATAAAAAAATCCTTCACCTTTTACATAGGTGTAATGGCTTTAGAGAAATGTCAAAAATAAAGTGGGAGCACATCCATGATCGTAGTGATATTTTTTCAAAGTTGTACAACCATGGAAATAACACAATTGACCTATTAATACCATATTATTCATAAATTTGCCTTGGAGAAAAGAAGATGAGGAACTGCATACTATGGCTTGAATAAATCCTTCATCGTTGAACACCAATTTTTGAATCTGTCCTTGCTGCAAAGTAACTAGAGGTTCCATGGTAATAGATTTATTTTTTGTGTTGTCCGTCATGCATGTTGGGTTATAGAAAGATAGACAAATGCTAAAATCATGGGCCCACAGGGATTTATATTTAATTAACTTGTCAATCAATGATTAAGAATCTTTGTATACATCTCTTCATGCATTACACCTGTCTTTTGCAAAAGGCTTTAGAGGATGTTGAGGGGTTTGTATCATGACATTATGTACCTTGGCTAAACCATTGTCAATCAGTATGCATATTTAGATACTGTGATTGTTTTGAAGTATTAGAACATATTTCGATTTTGAAAAATATGTGGTGTTTGTGCATAGACTGGTCATCAATAGCATGGGTATGTGTTATTGATATAGGAGGGGACCTATATCCAAAATGATTCTTGCATATGTTGTCTCCATCTTTACATCTTGTTGCATTTTTAGACTTCCTTGGCTTGTCAAATTCACACCTTGTCCTATGGGGGCAATGTTCAATGGAGAATGTCCTAACACTGATAGCAAAGGAAACTTCAAGTTATTCCATTATCCAAAGGGTTACTACAATGACCTTGCAAGCTTGATTTTAAACACAAATGTACTGTTCAAATCATCTTCAACTCTTCCACGGGAAACAAGTTTTGTCAATCATCGTTCATGCTTTACTTCGTTACTATTTTTACATTGTGATTGGTCACATATGGACTTATGCTTCCATCGGGTCTATTCATACCATTAATTTTGATAGGCTCTTTATATGGTTGTTCAGTTGGGAAGCTGATTTCATCCTTCAGAGGAATTGATGGGGGCCATTATGCTGTGCTCGATGCAACCTCTTTGCTTGGGGCCTCAATGAGGATGATAGTTTCATTGTGTGTCATCCTTTTGGACCTAACAAATAACTTGTCATTGCTGCCTTTTATTATATTGGTGATGTTAATATCAAAGACAACAATTGATTGCTTCAACATCAGTGTGTATAATGCAGTTGTGCACTTGAAGGGCTTCCATTTTCCTGGAAGGACATCTCGAACTCTATATGAGAAACCTAACTGCTAGTGATGTTGTTACAGGTCATGAGTTAACCTTTTTTGGAGTCGAGAAAGTAGGAAACATCATACAAATTTTGATGAATACTAAACATAATGGCTTCCCAGTCATAGATGGACCTCTATTAGAAAAACTAGTCGTGTATGGCCTTATCCTTAAAGAGTTTTAGCTTTCACAAATTGTTGTTTCTGCAAACATAAAGCAAAATTTTTCTTCTGGTAACTTTGCAAAATGAGGTTCAGGAAGAGATCTCAAGATTGAGGACACAAAAATAAGTGAAGAGGAAAAATAAATGTATATTGATTTACATCCATTCTGCAATAGCTCACCATACACTGTTATGGAGACCTCATCATTGAAAAATGAATTTTCACTTTTAGAACAAGTAGGCTTGAGGCATCTCTGCATGGTGCCTAAAGAAGCAAGGGTAAGTGTTTACAGACAAAATTACCTGAAATTTGGTAGTCTCTATCACTCATCATTTTTGTTGATAATATTAAAGGATTTCAAATAATTTAGTCATGTTTTATAGTAAGACCACTACATAGTGTAATGACAAATCTATAAGTCCTCCATACTATCACACATTGAGCATCATTGCCTTCCTTGGGTTTGAATTGATAATCTAAAACTCTGTCAAACTTATTCCACATTTGGATATTTTGTGGCGGTTGTCACTCTCATTTTATTTCTTTTGCAAAGAGCTCCAATTATTGGGATACTAACACAACATGAATTTATTCCAGCACATATTTTTGATCTTCATCCTTATCTTGAAGAAGGAAAATGAAACTTGCTGGTATCATAACCATCTTCGTTAAAATGAGCACCTACTTACAACAATAAAGATTGAAGAGTTTCCAAAGAAAATGTGAGTGTACTATGAATATTTTGCAGGATTAATTTTCAATCATTTATCCTGTTATACCCCAAGAGTTATTTTGTGTATCCTAAGTGCCACTTTTGGTTTTGTGGGTAGTACTGTGAGTAGAGACTGCTTGTTTTATTTTAATCTTTATTGTATTTGCCTTCACTATCTTGTTGTCTACTTATTTTTAAAGTAGAATATGGTTTTTTATTTACATTCAATACTCTTTTTGGCCTGCTCCATATTGAAATTGATATTTCAATTCAGAATTTCTTAAGTCATTCAATAACGATGACTATGGTTTTTGTTTTATATTCTCTAGACTTAGCCTTTTGCCTTGTCTACTATCATTTTCATCTTTTGGAGTTCATCCATATTATTATCAAACAACCTTTTCTAGTAATGCTTAATCAAATATTGTGGCTATAATATTGAAGATGGCTTAATTTCCGTATGGTCTAGGATAAACGTAACTATAGTTTTTGTTCTGCATATTTTTATTTTTATAACTTGATTTCTAGTTTTTTGTAGTTGGTTCATACTATTTATCAAACCACTTACCATTTCTCTAGCTGGTGAGCATTTTCTAGCCCAATCAAATACCATTATGATAGTGGTGTATTTCTATACTCCATATTTTCTGTTGGACACAAACCCTGATTCTATTTCACTAAGAGATGGTCATTTGGTTTTGTAGTATTACTATTGTTTTCACGATATTTTTCTTCTGCATATTGTTGTTTGATTAACGGAGTAGATGGTTTTCATTCTACAATGCAAAAGTATCTCTCCTTTGTGACCTGTTCTGCATATCTAAATTTCATTGGATTGCACTATCAAATACCATGCTAGAATTTGGAACAAACCAACATATCTAAACATTATATGAGTCTGCTATATCAAACTCAATAAAGTGCCATCTTAAACCATCATGAATTGAAGCTTAAAAAATAAATATTTCACTTATAATGGACTCCCAACCATAGACTTTATCTAATGAAATTGTGCTTGCTATAGCACCATTTCTACTATGTCAATGCATTATGTATCTATGTTTACATGCTATACCCTCTTAAGCAACATTTTATGTGGAAACAATTGTTTCCCTCCTATGATAGTTGTATCAACAATAGTTCATTGTCAAAATCCTTTGAAATTCCTTAAAATGGTTAGTTCATTGTCAAAATCCTTTGAAATTCCTTAATTTAAACATTTTATGGCTATGTTGCAAGTGATGTTTTTTTATTACAATGCCAATTTTTTTTAATTCATAGTCCAGGTTTTTGTATATCATTTCCTGTATGCTGAAATTTGGAATAGAGAAACATATTTGAACATTATATGAGTTTGTTATATCAAACTGAAGAAAGTGCCTCCTTAAGCCATCATGGATTGAAGCTTGAAAGCTAAATATTGTGCTTCTTGGAGGAATACATCATCAGGTTTATATCTTCTGATTGCATCTCTCACAACCATATTATGAATTGGGGTTGGTTCAACTCCATCAAGAGTAGAGGTAATACTAGGCATACAATTGCTTATTTCATTCCAACTATGTCTTACAAAGAGTGTATTACTAAGTATCCTATTGTACCTATGTAGTACTCAACCTTAGTGGTATTCTTTTATGTAAGCTTACGACTGTCTTACTCAATAAACTATTGTCTTACCCTAAACAAGGACTAGTGCCAATATGATCAAAGGCAAATGAAGTCAAAGGATCACTAACTTAGAGGGCCTTGCTTAAAGATCATCTTGGAAATAAGAATTCTCTAGGCTACCCTTACCTTAATGGATGTATTAGAGGGTTCAGTTGCAATCACATAGGGAGAGAGAGATACACCTAATATCTCTCTAGATAGATCATAAGGAAACAACCCCACACCTGATCCCAATGAAAATGGTACCCAAAGCATTCCCGATGCAAAGGTCCCTGCACCTCTTAGACATCCAATACAAATGGTTTCCCTCCTCAAATCCTAAGTTCCTCAAAAGATATATCAACATATATAAAAAAGACGTTATATATTGGAACGTTTACAAGTAACATTATACTTTATACTTTTATATTGATTAATAAACTCTACTCAATTTCCTTTCTAGTTGAGATCATTCAAAATTTACTCTATTTGGTTGCTACATATTAGCATGATTTCCTCCAGA
>APFE031463404.1:0-10199 GCA_000404065.3 Pinus taeda
AAAGATTAAGAAAATCTAAAAATAGATTTTGTGACTGAGAATAAACAAAATTAGGGGGTTTATTCGCTTAAACTTTAGAATTTTAAATATGGCCTATGGCCTATTAAAGATTTTAATTTTTTAACCCTTTGATTAATTTAAGTTCCTAAGGAATAGTTAAAAATATTTTAACCTAAAGTTCTCTAGTGCCATTTGGTCATTAAATGCAATTTTTTATGATTTTCTTATGGTCAAGGTGTGATAAACATTTTTAATCATATTTGGCCGTTGAAGAAAATTTATTAAATCTAGATTTGGGCAGTCAGCGAAAATAGTTTTGAATCTGGAATTTCTTGCATATGGATTATTTATTATCGTTGTTTTTTATCATTATGGATAGCTTGTTTTATTGATGGTTAATTCCAATATCAAAGGCACTGGTCTATAATTGTTTCTATCTTGTGGTTTGTAATATCCCGTTTCAGAGATATTCCCCAAACCCCAATGAACTCCAACTAAATACGTACAAATGATATAATAACCAGGAAGTTCAAAGTGATGGAAATAACAATGGTGCAACATATAATAATATAAACATGAAATATAAGCAGATACTCAAGTAATGCAGAGAGAAATGCTAAGCCATTTTCTTATACTGAGTAATAGAATGAGTATAGGAGGTGATCAGAAAGATGGCGCCTCGACTTGCACAAGGCAAGTGAAGAAATACACTCAGAATAACAAAGGAATGACCTCTCTCTGAACTGCGTCCAAGTTGCTGGAGAACTGCCGTGCTGCTGTTGCTGATGGAAATCAAATGAGGATTTGGGGCTGTTCCCCTCCTCAGAAAATGCTGAAACTCTGGAATCGGACTTTACTCAAGAAACCCAGAAAGCTTTTCTGAAATGGCTGACCCCCGAAAATCACCCCCTTGAGGACCCACGCAATCCCTCAAGGCTCTGCGCTGCCACTGACTAAAACCCACCAAATCTCTGCCTGAAACTCAACCAAATCCTCCAATATGCAAGGGCTGATCCCTTGCTCAATCTTCTAGCTCAAATCCTCCACAAATCCCCAATCCGGAACTACCTCTAGAATAATTGCGTCCCTCTCTCTCAAGACTGCATAGTCCTCCAATGCTCAGCTCCTCCTCAATGCCCAAGATCAATACTACTGCAAAAACACTGCTGAAATTACCTTGCCCGAGTAGGCACTCGAAGTCCCTCGGGGCTAAGGGTGAGATCTCCGAACAGAGACACTAAGTGCACTAAACAGTGCTGCAGACAAGCTAAACAGCCAACGTGCTCCAAGTCGAAGTGACTAGCTCAAATGCTCATAATCGAATGAGAAAATGAGGAGGCTCCTCTCTCCTTTATAGCGTTGGCCTCTCTCAACCCGAAGGCCCACCTCCTCCAACGTAGCCCCTTCTCTTGCCACGTGCTCCTCTCCATCTACACAGTCCCTCCTAGTGTTTGCATGGGCCCCTCCTCTACGTGGTCATATGGCCCCCTTGGCTCCCCTTTAAGTTACAATGTTGTGCTACTAAGGAGTGACTTTATTCTAAAAGTGAGTTATGTTCCCCCCTTTCCTCACCTTTTATTTATAAATAACTATAGAAGGCAAAATTGAGCAAAATTGGGTATTCCAGTTAGCCATGGTTAATTAGGAATATTACAGTCTCCCCCGACAAAATGTTGCTTGTCCTCAAGCAATTGAAGTGATAGATGTTGCAAAATTTTCTCACTCTCCCAAGTGGCATCCTCATTCGGTAAATTCTTCCACCTCACCAAGAATTCCCGGACCGTCCTGCTCCGCAGCTGCCTCTCCCTGGTATCAATAATAGCCTCTGGCTGCAACACCAAATGCTCCTCATCATCCGTGGGTGGTAGCTCATCTGTCACAGTCACATGCTACCCCAATGCCTTTTTCAGGCATGATACATGAAAGATGTTATGAATCTTGGTGCCTTGGGGCAACTCCAACTCATATGCAACCGGTCCAATCCTGCATATCACCCTATATGGCCCATAAAAGCAGGGCTTGAGCTTCTCAACCCCCTTCTGCTTCAGTGACGACTGTCAGTATGACTGTAATCATAGGTAGACCAAGTCCCCTACCTCACACTGTCTCTCCACCCGACCCTTGTCAGCATACAACTTCTGCTGGTTCTGCGATGTAGCCATATTATCCTTGAGAGCTCGGAGAATATCCTAACTCTCTTGGATCCAAATCTTGGCTCTCAGAGCCTTGCTAGCACCAAACCTCATGTTAGCAAAAGATAAGGGATGATATCCATACAAAGCATAGAATGGTGACATACCAATGGACATGTGATGTGTAGTGTTGTAGCAGTACTCCCCCAGATGCAGCCACTTCAACCATGCTCAGTGCTGCCCATTGACATAGTTACGCTAGTAGCTCTCTAGCCACTTGTTAACTATCTCTGTCTACCCGTCCGTCTGTGGGTGATAACTGGTACTCGGTGTCAAATCCATCCCCACCAACCGGAAAAGATCCTGCCAAAATCTGCCCATGAAACGGCTATCCCTGTCACTAGTGATGGTCTTGGAAAGACCATGTAACCGGAAAATCTCTTTGAAGAACAACTCGGCCACCTGCACTACTGTGTAGTGTGCGGATATGGCGAAAAAGTGTGAGTACTTTGTCAGCCAATCAATGACAACAAAGATGCAATCCTTGCCCTGTACCATGGGCAACCCTGTGATGAAGTCCATCGAAATACACTCCCATTTCTCCTCCGCAATGGGAAGAGGCTGCAATAGTCCTGCTGGATGGTTCATCTCCCCCTTGTTCCTCTGGTAAACATCGCACTCCCGGACATGTTGGAGTACGTCCTCCTTGAGGCCCTTCCATGAGAACCTCTCTCTAATGGCCCTGTAGGTTTTGGTAAACCCTTGATGACCTGCCAATGGTGAATCATGTGACGCCTGAAGTATCTTCTTCTTGAGCTAAGATCCTTGAGTCAAGAAGATCCGGTCCCTGTAGTAGATGATCTCATCGACCACCCTGTACCTGTCATCTGCCACCTGCCCATCCAGATCCTCACATGCAAATCTATCCTTGGAGTACTCTACTAGGAGTCGAGCCCTCCAGTTTGCGTCCAAGCTCATAAGAGACAACGTGGCTGGTCTACGTGAAGGGCATCTGCTACCACATTGTTCTTACCCTTGACATACTCAATGTCAAAGTCATACACTTAGATCTTACTGATCCACTTCTATTGCCTCTGCTGTAGCTGCTTCTGCTCCAAAAAGAACTTGAGGCTGTTGTGATCAATCCTCACCCTGAACCTGTTACACACCAAATATTGTCGGTACTTGGCCAATGCATGCATGATGGCTAGCATCTCCTTGTCGTATATAAAATACAACCTCGTGAGGAAGGAGCTTCCGACTCTCAAAGGCTATAGGGTGACCTCCCTGCATCAACACTGCGCTGATCCCCTCTCCCGACGCATCACACTCCAAAGAAAATGGTTGCGTAAAATCTGGCAACGCAAGCATTGGGCAGCTGCTCATAACCTCGTTGATCCTGTCAAAGGCTCGCTGCCCTGTATTCGACCAAATGAATGCCCCCTTCCTCGTCAAATTTGTCAGGGGTGCAGCAAGCTGTGAGAAAGCTGTGGCATACCGGTCAAGGATGGACTGTATCTCCGGGTGCACTGTTTGCCCTATAGTCCCTGCCTCTGATGCATGCAGCTCCACTGCCCACTCTATGTCTCCCTTCTGGAAGACTGCCTCCATCCGATGAGCCAAAATAGTCTGAGGCGGATATGTGTTTTGTTCCCGTATCTTCTCATGCCTCCCTGTCTTCTCATCATCCCACTCCATCTCTAGGGCCTTCCAATTTGTAGTGACCTTCCCTAGAGTGATAAGCCACCGAACACCCAGTACTATGTTGGTGTCCGGGATATTGACCATGAAGAAGTGGTCAGTCAGTGTGTAAGTGCCCATTGTTATTGATAACTCTGGAACATAACGAGCACACACCATGGTCTAATCGCCTGGGACCAAAACTGAGAATCCATCGAAGCTTTCTGTCTGTATACCTCTCCGCTCAACCATCTCTGCATCGATGAAGTTGTGGGTGGCCCCACTGTCAACCAAAATTGATACTCGCTCACCACGTACTTTCCCTCGTACGCGCAACGTCAAATACTTGGGAACTCCTCACAATGTTGCAAGGGCTCCTCCGGTAGGTGCAAAAGATGCATCACCTGTTACTGGTGGTGGAGGCGGCAAGGGACCCTGCATGGCATGACTATCTCCTGCCTCCACGTCATCCTCCTCATCCTCCTCTCCGCTACTCTTAGAGAAGACCTCAATAAAATATGCTTTGCCAGTAGCACATCTATGTCCTAGTGCCCACGGCTCCTGGCAGGTAAAGCACAACCGTTGCTTCTTCAACTCCCTCCTGGCATTGTCATCAATCTGTGCTCGTCTTGGATTTCCCTTTGGAGGCAGAATCCTCACATCCTTCCCCTTAGGTTGGAAAGCCTGTCTCGGGGGATAAGGTGTTCAGGTCCTGGGTAAGGCATCTTGTAAGTCGCGGAACCTGCTGATAGCATCCTGGAGTGTGGCTGGTCTAGTGGATCTGACTAGACCCTGAAGTGGCTCTGCTAACCCCTCAACAAACATGTAGATCCTCTGTGTCGTGGATAGATTTGGCACCATCACTGATATCCTCAAGAAGTCTGCAATGTAGGTCTCTGGGCTCCCCGTTTATTTGAGCCTCGTCAGCTCAATAAAGTGTTGTTCCGGATCCCTCCGGTCAAACCTCTCCATCAATCTCCTGGTGAACTCGGCATATGTCGTCACTGAGGAGTGTCCGAGTGTAACCATCCCATGGAACCACCAATCCTGGGCCTCACCATCCAAATGTAATGTCGCCACCTTGATGGCCTCTGCCTCTGACATCTGGTTAAGCTGGAAATAGATGTCCATCTTCTCCACCCAAGACCTTGCTGAACTGTTTGATGAACCATCAAACGTAGGTAAGTGGAATCTACTAGCTGTGCGATGGGTGTCTCCATCGTGATAATGCTGATGTCCTCTGTGATGGTCGCGGGGTCTACTATCCCGCTGGAGCTGAACAAAGTCTCTGAATGAGAGAGCATCCCTGAACTCCTGCCCATAGGCCTAGTACTCTGCAAAATAATCGCCCATATGACCGGGCTCTGCCTCCTGTTGGGCTCTGGCCCCTGTGTCTGCTCCTAGAAAAGTGGGCATGGTAGAGCGTGTAGGGGCATGTGAGGCCATCTGCGGAGTAGTATCATGCTGAGCAGCACCCTGCTCTAGAAAATGGTGGGATGTACTCGATCCCTCACCAACGTGGAAAACCCGTGGGTATTCACGCTGTCTAGCCTCCACTGCCATGAATCTCTGCCCCATCACCTCGATCTGCCTCGACAGATCCTGCACTGATTTGAGGAGCATGTCCGCAAATATCTTCCCGTCCTCATCTGCCATTGGCTCCTCCTGCTCTGCGTCCACCCCAGGCTCCTCCTGGTCTGTGTTCACCACAGGCTCCTCCTGTTCTGCGTCCACCATCGGAACACAGTCTCCCTCTCCGTAGGTGTTCTCCAACCTACGCCCAGTGTCTCTGTATCTCCTACCTCTGTAACAGATGTAGGGTTTTTCCCCAGGTGTCATAGATTGCTAGCTCCACAGGCTGAGCCAGATCTATGCTCTGATACCACTGTAATATCCCGTTTCAGAGATATTCCCCCAAAACCCCAGTAAACTCCAACCAAATACACACAGATGATATAATAACCGGGAAGCTCAAAATGATAAAAATAACAGTGGTGCAACATATAATAATGTAAACATGAAATATAAGCAGATACTCGAGAAATGTAGAGAAGAATGCTAAGCCATTTTATTATACTAAGTAATGGAATGAGTATAGGAGGTGATCAGAAAGATGGCACCTCGACCTGCACTAGGCAAGTGAAGAAATACACTCAGAATAGCAAAGGAATGGCCTCTCTCTGAATTGCATGGATGCTGCTGGAGAACTGTTGTGCTGCTGCTACGTCTGGAAATCAAATGAGGATTTGGGGCTGTTCCCCTCCTCAGAAAATGCTGAAACTCTGGAATCATCCTCTACTCAGGAAACCCAAAAAAACCCAGAAAGCTTTTCTGAAATGGTCGACCCTCGGAAATCACCCCCTTTGGGAATCACGCAATCCCTCAAGGCTCTGCGCTGCCACTGAGTAAAATCCTCCAAAATACTACCTGAAACTCTGCCAAACTCCTCCAATATGAAATCGTTGATCTCTTGCTCAATCTCACAGCTCAACTCCTCCACAAACCCCTAATCCGGAACTGCCCCCAGAAGAACTGCGTCCCTCTCTCTCAAGACTGCGCAGTCCTCCAATGCTCAGCTCCACCTCAATGCCAATGATCAAAACTACTGCAAAAAGACTGCTGAAACTACCTTGCCTGAGTAGGCACTTGAAGTCCCCCCGGGCTAAGGGTGAGATCTCCGAACGAAGACACTTAGTGCACTAAACAGTGCTGCAGACAGGCTAAATAGCCAATGTGCTCCAAGTCGAAGTGACTAGCTCAAATGCTCATAACTGAATGCCAAAATGAGGAGGCTCCTCTCTCCTTTATAGCATTGGCCTCTCTCAATCCCAAGGGTCACCTCCTCCTACGTAATCTCTTCTTGCCACGTGTTCCTTTTCCTATCTGTGCAGTCCCTCCAAGTGTCTGCGTGGGCCCCATCTCTACGTGGTCCTTTGGCCCCCTTGGCTCCCCTTTAAGTCACAATGTTGTGCTAATAGGAAGTGACTTTTATTCTAAAAGTGGGTTATGTCCCCCTTTTCCTCACCTTTTTATTTACAAATAACTATAGAAGGCAAAATTGAGCAAAATCGAATATTCTAATTAGCCATAGCTAATTAGGAATACTACATTCTATGAGTAGCATGTGCAATTTCCAACCAAATGGATTTAAAAACAAATCTTCAACAATTAGGGCACAATATAACACTAATCTAGTTGCAACAATACCATACATTTGGTATTTTTCAAGATTGAAACTTCAACAAGAGGCACTTATGAGATGACAATATGATATATCCATCCACAATTCAAGAGATAGCTAAAAAAAATAAATCTAATTTCATCTCCAAATATCAAAATGCATCCAAGACATCCAATAGCTAATCCAAAGAAAAAGTTCGGATTTCCAAGAAGGCCAAAGTTCTTAAGTGTGATGATGATCCAAAAGAAATGAAGTTGAGTTTTATTTATATGAGACCAAGAAGGCTTCATTATTAGCCCAAGGCCCCTAACATTATAAAAATGTGAAAAATACATGCCTTGGTCACAAGCTGACCAAGTAGCGTTTACAAATTACGAAATAACCATCCAATTGCTAGCCAAATTGATGACATCGTGTTGACTAGGATTGAGGACTAACCTGCCCCATTTGAGGTGAGAGAACAAAACTATGGTCAAAGCCCTTCCTTTTATTCCAAGTCACTCAATAATCCATTCTTAGGATGCCCAAGGAAAAACAAGCATAAGCACCTGATTTCACTATGAAGAACATAGCTTTTGGGTTGGATATCCCACCTTCAAACGTATTTTCTCCAAAAATGGTTAAGGGGACATATGATTGATGCAGGGAGCGAAGATCAAATGGCACAATGTATCAGTTACAATGGTGGCTGTCAGGGGCTATCAGCTATTTTCTCAAGAGAGGTCTAGGAGAAATTTTTCTCCTATGGGGTCACCCACTTTTGGTGGGTAGCATGCATTTTTGGCATTGAGATTACCACACTCGCATATTTTCCGTATCTCAACAAGTTCCTACATCATCAACTACCATCAAGTACAAGTATGGATATTCTAATTCTTCTCGCTTTCCTTTCTATTTTCATTTATATTTTTGATGTTTCACATTCTAGTGTATTACCACCCAAACCCTCCCTTTAAATGACAATGCCTTATATATACATGTGAGACCCTAGGGCTAGTGAAAGGTACAATATAAACCTTAGGGCTAATGGAAGAGTGATACCTAGTGCAACCTTAGTATCTTCTTCACACATTGTAGGTCAATTTTTCTTTGACATAGGGGGAAATACATAAAAGAAACTAAGGCTAATGAATGATAATAATTTCAAAGTGTTGTAGACTTATGATTAATATGATTTGTGATATTTCATGATCTATATTGCAAATTTATGCAAATAGAAAATAAAAGGATGGGATTTTTTTTGTTTTTGAGAGTGGTTGAAAGGAAACAATAATGTTTAAACTAGAATTACGACTATGGGGTCTAAAATCCAGATTTGGAGGGTTGCTTGTTTAAGAATGATTAGGACCAACAAAATTGCAAATTGCATATTGTCTCTCTTTCTTGTTATCAATTGATGCAAAATTTTTCTTTAAAATGGCTTGTTATCACAAAATTTTGCAGGCCTAGTGCAAATCCTCACTAGGAAGATCCAAACCTCGTGGCAACTGGAGAATGGCCACCACTATCACCTCAACAAACTTTCCCCAGCTATATAGTTTTATATTGCACTACATGAAAGAATTCTCTGTATGTGGATCACCTAGAGTATATTCAACAAGGAAGGTTTAAACAATGTGGCATGTTTTCATAGAAACGAGTGTAGAATCAAAATGTAATCGGTTAAATCTTATATAAACATAACAGTGAAGAAATTCACTGGTTTACTTTTTATTTTTATGGTTACATTTTTCTATATATTATTTTATGTATATATCTTTCTATTCCAAGGGCTTTTTGAATAATAAAAATTAAGAACAATTGCAGAATTTGATAAAATGAGATGGTTGTTTGGTGGAAGGAGTGTACCTTATTTCCACTAGGGCTGTGGGGTCAAATCGATGCCCTTGTTGAGTTGGTTGATCAATTCTTGTGGATTATGGGAGGTGGAATCCCAAAAGTTAAATGAGCTCACGCTTAATCAAGAGCAATTTTTGAAACCAATCCCTACTAGAAAGGATTTTACTTAGGGAAAATCCTTCAACAAATAACTCTATTATGATGCAAAATAAACTGAAGCCCTTGGTGAGAAGCACTAGGGCATGGCCGAACATTAAGAAATAAACTCTACCTTACACCAACAAGAGAGATGTGCGAGTAAAACCCTAGACATCCCTAAGCAAGTGATAAAGATTCCTTTCAAATGGATTGATCTAGTTAGTTTTTGTAGTATATTTTAGTTATCCACAAATTGCCTTAAGAAATATGTGAAATCAACCAAGAAATATAATTCATGATGAACACCAAAGATTTCATGAAAATATTTCACATTATGGAAAAATGATCTCAACAATTCACAACGATCTACAAAGGAGGGAGAATTCCCTTTTTTTAGATTAGAATCTCAACATCTTTCCTCCTTTTGCTTGAAAAAACAAGCGACTTTTCATCCATAATATGCTTCACAATTAAGTCAAACTACAAGTTATTTCATTACATTACTTAAATCTTAAAATAGGTGAGACTTGAAAAATTAACTTGAATGCTTAGGAAGTTAAAAATTCCATTTTGTTTGCACAATGTTGCTTAAATGAAGATGTTGGCCTTTCCAACGACTAGTTTAAAGTGGACAACCTCGCTTTCCTTGGTGCAAGGATGATTCAAACCATGCTTTTAGGCTCGTTGCTTGTTTTTGACTTGAAATGTACCTTGGATTTCTTGGAGACTTACATGGCCTTATGTTTTTCCTCAACATTCTTTCCAAATTTACCTTTAATGTTGATTTGGGGTAGCATTGGATGTGGTCTAGCCATGAAATTTGGTGGAGAGGCTAAAGCACATGAGATCGCCAAGACGCAGAAATGGTTTGTGCAGATTCTAACCAGTTTGGGAGATATTAAAATAATTAATATTTTTAATGGAATTCCTAAGTCCAAACTTAGGAAAAATAAAATATTAATGGGTATTAATATAAAACTGGGTTAGAATGTTCCAAAAGTCATGGATCAAGCCAAAACTAATCTTAGCCGTTGATTAGAGATTTAATCTCGGTCGTTGATTGCTAATGAGAAAAAGTATAAGAGAGGCTTGAGGTCAGTTGGGAACACACCAAGAGAGATCAAAATTTCGAATTTTTGGGTAGGGTTTGCTAAGGGAATTGAAGTAGTATCTGAGTTACAGTTGAGGGGCAATGAATAATAGAGAGAGCAGAGTTGTTACCAGAGCAG
>APFE031463404.1:25194-211173 GCA_000404065.3 Pinus taeda
CTATTCTTTATATATGCAGCACATAGAACAACATCAGCCCAAAACATTATCTTTACATTTTGAAGAAAAGCATGGATCGTACCATATTCAAGATTGTTCTATTCATTCTTTTAGCTACACCATTCTGTTGGGGATCATAAGGCACAGTTGTTTGATGTTTGATCCCATGTTGGCGAAGATAGTTTTCAAATTCATTTGATGTGTAATATTTTCCATTATCAGTGTGAATAGACCCAATATGAGATTGTGCATCATTTTCAATCCATTTATGAAAATTCTTGAATGTTTGAAAAGCATCAGATTTGTTCTTCAATAAATAAACCTAGCATATTCTGGTGTAGTCATCAATAAACGTCATGATATATTTATTTCCATTTGTAGAAGGAACAGGCATTGGACCACATAAATATGAATGAATGATTTCAAGTTTCCTATGTGCTCTTGAATGTGAATCATGAAAACACTGTTTGCTATGCTTTCCTAGAATGCAAGCATCACATTGCTTAAGTTTTCTAGGAATTGTAGGCAAACCAACAACACCATTTTTCTTCAATAAACGGAGACTGTCATAGTTCAAATGTCCAAATCTAGCATGCAGTAATAAACTTGATGGAAGTGTACCTTCTTCATGATGAAAATTGTATGAGAAATATTGTGCATGAGCAGATGTTCCTTGCAGTTTGAGAAGCCTTTCTTCTTCTATTCCCCTCATGACAAGTGAGTAGTCAGATGCTTTTCTTACCTCAAGCTTACCATCAAACATATGAATGGAGTGACCTTGCTGGCGGATGTGGACCAAGGACAACAAGTTCTCTTGAGTTGTGGGAGATATAGAACATGATCCAGAAGAAAGTCTGGAAGACCAGGCAGTTTAAGCCTGATTGTGCCAAGCCCTGATGGCTTGATTTTTGATTTATCTGCAAAGTATACTGCTCCATCAACATTGTCAGTGAAATATTCAAAAATATTTTTTTTATGAGACATGTGGGAGGTTTCTCCTAAGTCAAGCAACCAATCATTTTTCCATGAAGCAAGTGAAGCATTAAACAAATCTTCATTTACTCCAATGTTACATTGTGCCTCAACATAGTGAGCGGATTCAGGTGCTTTACCTTTGTCTGTATCATCAGTTTTACCTTTTTTTTGGTTTCTTTTCTGCTCAATTTTGTCCCATGGTAGCTTGCATGTAGAGGCATCATGTGATCCATTTCTTTTGCAGTGAATACAGTGCAAATCTGCCTTTTCTCCTTGAGAGTGTCTGCCCTCCCTGCCTCTGAAATATCTTCCTCTTCCTCTTCGACCGCCTCTTCCTCTTGAAGAATTTTGAGCAGGATGCTTTTCTTTATGAGCAAGGCACACAACCTCTTCAGAAAATTCAGGGGCTGTCTTCTTTCCAAAAGCTTTCTCTCTTTCAGCAAACTTTTTCACAAGAGAGTCAAAGGTGATATCTTTGAGATTTCCATTGGCTTGCAATGACTCAAGATAATTGGAGTAAGTAGGATAAAGTGCCTTGAAAAAAGCGATAAGAGGAATATCCAATTCAATCTTAGTGGATTTGATATCATGCATTATAGACTTTACTTCAGATGCAAGAGCAAGAGGATCATTATTTTGCAGTTCAAGAGTGAAGAGTTTAATCATGAGTTGAACAACTTCAAGTGCAGAATGTGAGTCATAGAGTTCTTTCAGCTTTTGTAAGGCTTCGGAAGTAGTTGAAAATGGCGAAATATGGCGACTCACCTCTTCACTTACAGGGGTTGCAATTAATGCATAGGCTTTGTTGTTCTTATTTTCCCAAATGGCGAACTCTTTGTCTGAGGTAGGTTGTTCTGGCTCTTTGTCTCCGTCTCCGATACACACTCCTTTCCACAACTCATTGAAAATGAGAGTTGTTTTATCATCCGGGACCATTCAGGATAGTTCTCCTTGCTAGTAAGAACTATTCCCACAATAGATATGATTGAATGCATACTGTAAAAAAATACTTCTACTGGCAAAAAATTCTGTTTACTGTAAAACATACTTCAGAATGTGCTTCAAAATAATACAACCTTATTCTTCCTTCTTGATTAGGTAAGAAATTGATTTAATATACCTAGAACAAAACTATATTCTATCCATATAGAATATCACCATTTTTTTTTGCATTACAATATGGTTGCAATTCAAGAGAAATAAAAGATAAACAATATCAACTGTTCAAAAGCGAATCAGAATTCCGATGCAAATCAGAATTTGCCAAAAACTTGGACGGCAATATAAATCCCTATGCTCACATCCTATGCTTTACACCTTGACTGCATACTTTCTCATTGGAAATTACATCTCTTTCTTTTTCTGTCTCTCAGTCTTCAATGATGTTGGATGCTTGGTAAGGGGTCGCCTGATAGCACGAGTCTTCTGGGGACGCAAATCAAGAGGCAGGTACTTCCTTTTTTTTAAACCAGCTAAACTTATTTGAAAGCACTGTTATATATATCAGACTAGCAGACTTATGTGAAAGCAATGTTATATATGGAGGGAACAACATATATATAACATATATGAAACAATGTATATATGATACCAGGAGCAGCGTATATATGACATATATGAAACAACTTATATATGGAGGGAGCAGCGTATCATATATGAAACAACATATCATATATGAAACAACGTATATATGATACCAGGAGCAGCGTATATATGATATATATGAAACAACGTATATATGAAACTGTGTTTACATTAGCGTTTACCGAGAATTTCATACAAGGATTGAACCCGGAGAGAGCAGACTAGCGCTTATGGAACAGAGAGCAGCAGCATATGGAGGGAGGCTGGCTAGCGTGGAGAGAGTAGGTCTGGCAATGGAGCGCTGTTATACCAGCGTGAGAGAGAGCGACAACATTTATGGAACAACGTTTATGGCCTCCTCGCTCAAACGTTACCCAGATTATCACGCAGAGGGCAGACCTATTACGCAGAGGGCAGACCCAGATTTCTGAAAAATGGCAGAAGGGAGTTACAATGGCAGTTAAAAGCCATAAGTGGCGCTGGCTCTGATATCATGTTAGGCCAGGCAGTAACTCCTCCAAATCAATTCACGTTTATTCATTCAGGTTGGTCTTTATTATATAGATGAGGAAGAGACTGTTCACGTCATCTCCCAGTGACTATTCATATTTCTTATTATTTATTTACATCAGTTACACTTATTCACCTAATCCTGATGATTAGGTGTCAACAATTTTAACGGGTCTCCGGTCACCTATCTGTTGTTCGGGGTTTTTGAGTTTGTTGTAAAATTTTTTGATTTTTTTTTTAGAAACCCTCTATTGTTGTTTCTCTCCAGACCCTCAAACCCTCGTTGGCAACCATATCTGCATTTCATTTTTCTCCCCATCAGCTCCAACCCTATCCGCAACCTCTCTCCCTTCCTCTCTTCCTCTCCTGAGTAGTTTCCTTCCCACGCTGCCAGAAAATCGTTGCCATCTCCTTGGTGTTGTGTATCCATCTCTGCTCCACACCTCGTGGCTACCTTCAGCTTCTCGTCAACTCTCTCTTTGCCTGCATCTTCCCTTCCGTGGCTCCTTACGCTGCCTCCAAACCTGCAAACAACTTTTCTTCTCTCTTCATGCCCTCGTATCTATCTAAGCTTTCAAACCCTCGTATCTATCTGAGCTTTCTCCCTCATCATTTCCGCTCCATCCACGTGACTGCTCCAACCCTATCTGCAACCTATCCATCTTCCCTCTTCGCTGTTGTTATCCCCTCAAACGCAATCTTTATTTATTGCTTTACCTTGCGTCCATCCCTCAGTCTACATAGCTCCCACTGTTGCCCTTTCCTTAACCCTCACGCTGAACCTTTGACCTGCGTCCTCTGGCATCCATTCATGCCCTCGGTAAAACCCTCATTCCGCTTGCCCGCAGCCATCCCTTCTATGCATTTGCTGCTCATCTCATTCCCGTGGCTCCCGTGAGCTATTCTTCCCCGCTGTCAAACCTGCAGATTTCCTCCCCTTTAAAGCCAACAGTTCTTTTAGTCCACCCTCCACCCTCCTCTCGGTGCATCCCAAGTTGCCCTCAGCGTCCATTCCAGTGTATTCCGTTCTTCTCCCTTCGCTCAGCCAGTCTTCACTGCCGCCGTCCTGCACACAATAGAGAAATACGATTCTCTCCATAGCTTTCCTTTGTTTGTATGATTTAATAGTTAGGGTTGGCATATGTGCATTTCTTAGTTTCATTGATTTTTGACTTAGGGTTAGATAGGTAGCGTTTAAAAAATATTCAAAAAAGAAATTTTATGAATGTGTTTTCATTTTTGAATTAATTAAAAAAAAAAAAAAATCGATTTTGGTTTTATTTTGACTTTGATAAAAAATTCTAAAACTAAAAAATCTAAAAATTTCTAAAATCCTAACATTGAGGTTTTTAATCTATGGAAATATATAAATAAATTTTATTTAAATTAAAAAAAAGATTTAGAAAATCTAAAAAAATATTTTGTGATTGAGAATAAACAAAATTAAGGGGTTTATTCGCTTAAAATTTAGAATTTTTAGTGTGGCTTATGGCCAATTAAATATTTTAATTTTTTAACCCTTTGATTAATTTAAACTCCTAAGGAATAATTAATTTTTTTTTAACGTAAATTTCCTTAGTTTCATTTGGTCATTAAATGCAATTTTTTATGATTTTCCTATGGTCAAGGTGCAATAAACATTTTAATCATATTTGGCTGTTGAAGAAAATTTATTAAATCTAGATTTGGGCGGTTAGAGAAAATAATTTTAAATCTAGAATTTCTTGCATATGGATTATTTATGATCGTTGCTTTTTATCATTTTGGATAGCTTGTTTTATTGATGGTTAATTCAAATATCAAAGGCATTGGTCTATAATTGTTTCAATCTTGTGGTCGGGTCTGATTTACATTGGCGTTTAATCTATCAATTTGATTTAATCATTTAGATTCATCAAGTTGTCCATCATTAAAATCTCGTAGAGTCCGTGATCCGCAGGCTTTCTCATCCATTTACCTTAGGGACTACCCCCCTTGACTTGCCTAGGGGAGAGTCTAAATGGAGTAAGGATCAAGAGTGACAACCCTTACTTTGAGCGTTGTCGCCCTGCCTAGGCGCGACAACAAAGTCTTCAAGGAAAAGGCGAGGTCTACTACATCTCAAAATCTATCAAGTATATGTCTCTTTCTGAAAATACATCAATGTCTTTTTGCAAGGAAAGCAATAAATTGGTAGGTACCAATAATTTTCTTGCATGGAAGAAGAGGACTGATTTACTTCTCAAGGAGAATGAACTCCTTGAACACATCAAAGGGAATGTTACTATTCTTGCCAAGGAACAAACTCAAGTCTTAGCCAAGTATAATAAGGATGGGACAAGAGCTCAAAGGATTCTAATAGAATCCATCAAAGACTCTCATTCCTTATGTCTCCAAGTTGGAGACATCCAAGGAAATCTATAACAAACTAGTAGAGCTGTTCTTGCTAACCACAGCGGGAGAAGTGATATCTCTATGAAATGAATTGTACAAGATGAAGTTATCAAAGGAAAGAATAGCTCCCTACTTCATGAAGATCTCTAAGATGAGGGATCAACTTCAAGAGCTAGGAGAAGTCATGTGTGACAGAGAAATGACAACCGTAGTACTCAATGCTCTACCTGAGGATTGGGGCAACTTCACATCAAGCATATATGCCAAGAAGGAAGCCTCCCCACTAAGTGAAATATGGTCACTATGCAAGATAGAGAAAACAATACTTAAAGCAAAGGAAGATGTGGGATCAAAGGAGCAAGCATTTGCTACCATCGCCAAGAGAAAGGGAAAATTTGGCAAATTTGGTCCATGAAGAACAAACAACAAAGATATGTCCAAAATCCAATGCTATGGATGCCAAGAATATGGACACTACAAGAGGAAATGTCCTAAACTAAAGAAGGACAACAACAAGAAAAGAAATAAGGAAGAAGCTCATGTGACTCAAGAAATGAAAGAAGAAGACATGAAGCAAAAGAAGGAAGATCCTCTAGATCTCTGTTATGACTAAGTGTTGACTCCTAATCATGGGGATTGGGTGAACAATTGTAAATAATGTAAATAATAAATAATGGAAAAGGAAGAGTCATCGGGAGGTGAAACCCAAGAGTCATTCCCTCATGCATATAACTATGAACAATCTAAATGAATAAACACAGTTCGTTTGAGGAGTTACCTTCTGGCCTGACATGGTATCAAAGCCAACTCCATTTTTGGCTTCTCTGCCTTTGTTACTCCCTTCTGCCTATTCTGCCTATATCAACGTATTTTGCAGAATTGAGAGATCGGCCATTGCAGAACTAACACCTTCTTCCTAGAGCATTGAAGTGCGTCAAATTATGTGTGTTGGAGGTGTTGTGCTGGAGGTTCAACGATGTGCATTGAAACCAAAACTGCACGCCATTTGTTTTTACACTGCCTCCTCCTCACCCCAGTTTCACAGTCTGTCCACGTTGGTATCGTTGTAGTTGCAGTCTTTTCATTTAACGACATACATTGCTTGATATCGAACACTGTCTCCATATTCATGGTACCTCCCCGTAGTCATATCTCCAATTCATTTGTATTCATTTAACACCATACGTTGCTTGGTATTAAACGCTGTCACAACATTACCATACTGGTTGCACATACCATCCACCCTCCATTCCCGCTAAATCTGTTGCCTCTCGGCCCTCTCCACTGCGTTTTTAATAAATTCGTCATATGTGTTAATACCATTACAACTCCAGTTTTAGTTACTGCGATTGCCCATTTTATAGTTTTTTAATTGCTGCGTTGTTCCGCATATTACTTACCGCCTCTCATCCAGAACATTGGCATACCACCATACCACGAATGGTATAATGCCGTCGACTCCCACTGTGTAAAAGAGCATCCATAACGCTGTTGACTCCCACTGTGTAAAAGAGCATCCTATTTTTTTACATCAAAAGTGCATTTTTAGTCACCAAAACTGCATTTTTTTTGCCACTAGAAGTACATTTAAAAAAAAAAGTACCCAGATTTTAAAATGCACTCATTGATATCTGTTGTGGGAGTGGTTCTGATCGGGAAGAACTATCTAGAATGGTTGCAGAAGATCAAACACTCTCTCATTTTTAGTGAGTTGTGGAAAGGAGTTTGTGTCGGAGAAGGAGACAAAGAACCAGAAAAGCCTACCTCAGACAAGGAATTCGCCATTTGGGAAAATAAAAATAGCAAGGCCTATGCCTTGATTGTAGCATCTGTAAATGAAGAGGTGAGTCGCCATATTTCACCATTTTCAAATGCTTTCAAAGCCTTACAAAAATTGAAGGAACTCTATGACTCGCACTCTGCGCTTGAAGTTGTTCAACTCATGATTAAATTGTTCAGCCTTGAATTACAAAATGATGATCCTCTTGTTCTTGCATCAGAAGTAAAATCTATTATGCATGATATCAAAGTCACTAATGTTGAACTAGACATTCCTCTGATAGCTTTTGTCAAAGCACTTTATCCCACTTATTCAAATTATCTTGAGTCATTGCAAGCAAATGGAAACCTCAATGAAATTACCTTCGACTCTCTTGTGAATAAATTTGATGAGAAAAAGCTTTTGGAAATAAGACAACTCCTCAGTCTTCTGAAGAGGCCGTGTGTCTTGCACATAGAGAAAAGAATTTTGCTCAAGATTCTTCCAGAGGAAGAGGTGGTCCAAGAGGAAGAGGAAGAAGAAATTTCAGAGGCAGGCAGGGCAGCCACTCTCAAGGAGAAAAGTTTGATTTCCATTGCATATGTTGCAATAGAGATGGATCACAAGATGCATCCACATGCAAGTTGCCTTGGGACAGAACTGAGCAGGGAAGAAATCAACCCAAAGGTAAAACTAACGACAAAGAGAAAGGTAAAGCACCTGAATCCGCTCACTATGTTGCGACACATTGTAATATTGGAGTAAATGAAGACTTGTTTATTGCTTCACTTGCTTTTTGGAAAAATGATTGGTTGCTTGATTTAGGAGCAACTTGCCACATGAATTTTAGAAGATATTTTTTTGAAAAATTTACTGACAATGTTGATGGAGCAATATACTTTGCAGACAAATCAAAACTCAAGCCATTAGGTCTTGGCACAATCATGCTCAAATTGCTTGGTCTTCCAGACTTTCTTCTGCATGATGTTTTATATCTCCCACAACTGAGGAGAAACTTGTTGTCCTTGGTCCACATCCGCCAGCAAGGACACTCCATTCATATGTTTGATGGCAAGGTTGAGGTGAGAAAGCATCAGATCACTCACTTGTCATGATGGGGATAGAAGAAGAAAGGCTTCTCACCTGCAAGGTACCTCTGGTCGTGCACAAAATTTCTCATACAATTCTCATTATGATGAAGGTACATTTCCATCAAGTCTATTATGGCATGTTAGATTTGGACACTTGAACTATGAAAACCTTTGCTTGTTGAAGAAAAATGGTGTTACAGGTTTGCTGACAATTCCTAGGAAACGTAAGCAATGTCATGCTTGCATTATAGGAAAGCATAGCAAACAGTCTTTTCATGATTCACATTCTAGAACACATAGAAAATTTGAACTCATTCATTCAGATTTATGCGGTCCAATGCCTGTTCCTTTTGCAAATGGAAATAAATATATGATGACATTTATTGATGACTACACCAGAATGTGTTGGGTTTATTTGTTGAAGAACAAATCTGATGCTTCTCAAACATTCAATAACTTTTGTACATGGATTGAAAATGATGCACAATCTCATATTGGCTCTATTCGCACTGATAATGGAAAAGAATACACTTCAAATGAATTTGAAGACTATCTTCGCCAACATGGGATCAAACATCAAACAACTGTGCCTTATAATCCCCAACAGAACGGAGTAGCTGAAAAAATGAATAGGACAATCTTAAATATGGTACATTCCATGATGTTTTTCAAGAATTTAAAATTGATGTTTTGGGCTGATGCAGTTCTATGTGCTGTATATGTAAAGAATAGATGTCCATCTAATGCTATTAGAAACAAGACTCCTTATGAAATGTGGTATGGCCATATTCCTTTGGTAAATCATCTTAGGGTCTTTGGTACCACCTGTTATGCCTTGATACCAAAGGTACATAGAAACAAACTTGGTGCAAGGAGTTGTAAGTGTATCTTCTTGGGGTATTCAAATACCTCCAAAGCATACCATCTCTATGATGAAGTTAATAAAAAGCTTGTTGTATCTAGAGATGTAATCTTTCTTGAATCTTCCAAAGCTGACAATGTTGTTGAGCGGCAACTTGATCGCTTGGATAGATTCGGAAATGCAAAATCATTTCAAGAGTTTGATAATCAGATTCCACATCTTGAAGGGGGGATTCCTATACTGGATCAACCCGTGGAATCTTTTTCTGAAGCACTCTCTCCCCCGCATGAAACTCCAACCATTGATGATACTTTGAGTGATGTGATTGACAGAATTGGGAGACTCAATCTTGATTTAGTCCCAACTCAATCAACTGAGCAGCTTGGACCATCTGAGAAAGGTCCCCCAAAGTGGCTGACAAAGACACTTGAAAGTGTTCATCCTGATGAAGTTGGAAAGACAGGAACAAGAAATTCAACCAGGATGGAGGTGATGTAGATGATTCTGATTCACCTGTTGATATGGATGTTTCTTATGATTGTGAACTAAATTTGTCTACAGATTTGAACCAAATTCATTCAAAGAAGCCGCTTCTCATGATGAATGGAAAGAAGCGATGCAAAAGGAGTATGATGCCTTGATAAAGAATGGCACTTGGAAGCTGGTTGATCCTCCATTGGGAACCAAACCAATTGGTTGCAAGTGGGTCTACAAGAATAAGTATAAAGTTGATAGTTCACTTGACAAGCACAAAGCTAGGCTTGTGGCAAAAGGTTTTGCACAGAAGGAAGGGGTTGATTGTGAGGAGACTTTGACCCCACATCAAAATGGGCTACCATCCGGACACTCTTTGCCCTAGCAGCTCAGAACGTTTGGAAAGTCCATCAAATGGATGTAAAAATTGTTTTCTTAAATGGAGATCTAAAAGAGAATTTTTTTATGTCCCAGCCTGAATGATTTGCTGTGAAAGGACATGAACATAAAGTATGCAAACTTGTGAAATCCTTGTATGGCCTCAAGCAAGCACCGCGAGCTTGGTATGAAAAGTTAACTGAGCATCTTCTGAAACTCAATTTCAAACATTATGATCTTGATGATGCAACTTTGTTTGTCAAGAAAGTTGGCAAAACAGCGGATGATCTTTTGATGACAGGGAACAATGAGAGCTACATTGCATCCATAAAGAAGGAATTGAGGAAAGGTTTTGAAATAACTGATTTGGGCTATGTTCATTACTATCTTGGTATTGAAGTAACTCAACATCCAAAGTCTATATTCCTTTCTCAAAAGAAGTACATTGTAGATCTGTTGAACAGGTTTGGCATGGCTGAGTGCAATCCTCTAACTACTCCAATGGAACAAAACTTAAAGCTCACATCCACTGAAGGAAAAGAATTTGAGGATGCAACAAAGTATAGACAGCTTGTAGGAAGTCTCAAATATCTGACTACTACTAGACTAGACATTTCGTTTGCTGTTGGAATCCTCTCCACGGTTATGCAAAAGCCTTGTGAGGGACATTGATTTGCTGCAAAAAGAGTTCTAAAGTACTTGAAGGGAACTCAAGACTTTGGACTCGAGTATACACACGTGGGCGACTTCAACTTGATTGGATACTCTGATTTAGACTTCGATGGAGACAAAGAAACTAGGGGTATCTACTTCTAGTTATGCTATGAGTCTTAGATCAGACTTTGTCTCCTAGAGATCACGCAAACAATTAGTTCCAACAGATCCCACAACAGAGGTAGAATATGTGGCAGCAGCTAAGGCAACAAAAGTAATTGTGTGGTTCAGGAAAATTTTGGAAGATTTGCAGGTAGTACAAGTACATTCAACTTCACTCATGATTGACAACACCTCTGCAATAAAGTTGGCCAAGAAACCAAAGTTCCATGATCAAACGAAACACATCAATACAAAATACCATCTGATTCGACATCATGTTGAGGCCAAGACAATCCATCTACGCCATTGTTCCACTAATGAGTAGATTGCAGACATCTTCACCAAAGCGCTTGGAAGAGAAAAGCTTGAATGATTCAGAACGATGCTTGGACTCACCAACATCCCTTCAAATTAAAGGGGGGGGGGGGGGGAATGTTGACACCTAATCATGGGGATTGGGTGAACAATTGTAAATAATGTAAATAATAAATAATGGAAAAGGAAAAGTTATTGGGAGGTGAAACCCAGGAGTCACTCCCTCATGTATATAACTATGAACAATCTAAATGTATAAACACAATTCATTTGAGGAGTTACCCCTTGGCCTGACACTAAGTCTACTTCTTTACTTAAGGTCTTTTTCAAGGTTTTGAGTAGGATAGAAGCATGTAGGAATAGAATAAAATTGCATGGTTAGAAGCATCTTCTAGAATCTAGAAGCATGATGTACATAGAGTTCAAAATACTCATGTAGAAGGAGCATTTATAATAAAACAAAATGCATGGTTAGAAATATCTTCTAGAATATAGGAGCATGGTAGATATAGCTCAAGATATTCATGTAGAAAGAGCATACCTAGAATAGGACCTCATCTATAATGAAGGAAAATTGATCATGATCAAGAATGTTAGGAGACCTCCATCATCAAAAGGAAAGAAACCTTTACAAGGTAAGGGTCTTCAAGATCCTATGATGGAATCTTCAAAAAAAGATTCATAAACAAAAGCAGATGTCTCATTGGGAATCCCACTCATGGAATTCAAGAAAAGGATGATATGCAGGCAAGCTAAGATGAAGCAAGAAGGGCCACACCAAGGACAACCAAATGAAGCTAAGATAATCAAAGGAGAATCAAGACGAGGAATGTATGCATCAAGGTTTAGTCATTTTATTATATGTATATTATTGAGTCATGGGAATAGTTCTATGATATGATCAAGTAGGAGAGAATTTCTTTCACCAATGACATGCTTGAAGGCATGTACTACAATGTAATGAAGGTCAACAAAAAGGAATACTCACATAAGGAGTATAAGATTGCTGACTAAGAAGTGAGTGAAGAAGAAATGCTGACTAGCACTAGAAGCAAGCAATGAAGAAGTGCTTCCACAAGGAGTAGAAGGTGGTTGACCAATCTCTCCATGAGGAAACAAATGAGGAAAGAGATCAAGCATGTGAAAAATACCATGATCACAAAGAATCTCTCAATCTGACAAAGATACCTTGAAGACATCTCTCGAAAAAAGGCATGACAACTTTGACAAAGGAAGAAAAAGATCAAAGGACCCTTGACACCTATGAAGGCCTTGAAGATATGAAAGGTGCAGATAACTGATTCTACTCTATGAAGATGTCATGATGAAGAAGCCATCCAATGAAAGCACCATTTAACGTTGAAGCAATATCAGGATGAAGTCATGAAGGGATACTAGATCAAAGCATGGGAACAAGCAAGTACAAAGAAGCATCCATGTGAAAAGTAGTCTAAAGCATAGACAAGATGACAAGGAATAACTGATGACAAGAGAGCCTAATATATGACAAGAAGGCCACTTTCCACGAAGGAAGCAATGACATGACAAATCGGGAAGGAAAGTGATCGATGGATGGTGCCCTACCAAGAAGAAGTTCGAACAAAGACTTCATGACATCAAAGAAATGGAAATCAAACAGCTGGAGAACCCATGAAGAAGAAGTTGCTAATGAATGGACAAGTCCCTAGCTAAGAGGGAGTTATAACAAGTTCACAATTACAAAGGAATGTGGACAAGTACCTTGTCAAAGGATACTTGGGAATGTCTTCCTCAAATGAGGGGAAGAGATAGACACAACATTCTTGTCTTCACTTGGGAAGAAATAATGGGAGGATTGGGTAATCATTTGGCATCCGATACTCTTTGAGAATGTGTAGGGCATCCAAGACAAGAGTAGGCAAGAGGACCGATACTCTTTGAGGGTTGGGAACCCAAGATAAGAAGTCCTAGAAGTTCATACTCCGTGAACACTTGGGTGGGTATGTAGTTTGAGAGACAATGACTAAGGTGTCTATAAGTCATTGGTCTCACTAACATTGTGCTTCTGATCTATTGAGAGATAGAGCTGTCGGTTAAGGCCTTGTTGTGTAAACAATGTTGGTTATTATGATGCTATAATTGATGGATTGCAAATCCGGTTTCTCTTATGTGAATTCTTCAAGATTGAAAAATAGCCAAACACCTTGTAATGATTTATGAATACCTCTCTAGTTAAGAGGGGGTGTTGAAGAAAGTGTAACTAGGTTCGGTCTTCATATATGTAATTTTGACATTTTTTTATTTATTCAAGAAAAGAGAATTTTTTTTAATATTTTTATCAAATAGAATTTTCTGAATAATCACATCGTTGTTTCGGAGTCGACGTTTCGAACCATCTATTGTGGTTCATCCTCAGGACAAGGATGAAAAACCGGATCTGAAATTAGGTATAAATAGCAGAGATGCCCCATGTGTTAGAAGTAACCGTTAGAATTTTAGTTAAGTAAAATTAAATACTTTTAGTTATAAGAAGAACGTTAGAGATTAGTTAGGTCAAAATAATATTAAAAAATAAATTAGTTGGGAAGGATATTAAATGCTAATATAAACATAATAGAATAATTATTAATATTAAACATAGATAACCGTTAAAAAATTAAATAAATAAAATAAATAAAAATAGTAAAATAAAATAAATGAATAAGTAATATATATATATATATAATATATGAGAAATAAATGAAAATAAAAACAAACACAATAAGGAGTGAAACAGAAAAAACAAAGAAGTCAACAAGAAAGGGCAGGAACCCCAACTTGATGGCTGGACCTTAAGTAGGAGTTGGGTTCCTGCCCTTTCTTCTTGACTCTTTGTTTTTTCCATTTCACTCCTTATTGTGTTTGTTTTTATTTTCATTTTATTTTTGAATATATATATATATATATATATATTTATTGATTGATTATTATTAACACTATATATATATAATTTTTTTACTTATTCATTTATTTATTTTACTATTTTATTTTATTTATTTATTTATTTAATGGTTATCTATGTTTAATATTAATAATTATTCTATTATGTTTATATGAGTATTTAATATCCTTACCAACTAATTTATTTTTTAATATTATTTTGACCTAACTAATCTCTAATGTTCTTCTTATAACTAAAATTATTTAGTTTATTTAACTAAATTTCTAACGGTTTCTTTTGGCACATGTGGCATCTCTGCTATTTATACCTAATTTCAGATTTGGTTTTTATCCTCGTCCCGAGGATGAACCACAATAGATGGTTCGACACGTCGACTCCGAAACAACGATGTGATTATTCCGAAAATTCTATTTGATAATGATATGGATCACAAAAGTCTGAAATCAAAAATATTTTTATATTATTTGTCAATGAGTTTCTTGCTCATTGAAGTAGGTCAAGCACATGGTAAGTGCTTCTGGGAAGTCAAAAGGTCAATGTATTTATGTAAGATCCTTAGCGGGCATGTTACACTATGTATAAGGTCAAAGGAATCCCTCCAAGACAAGTGCAAGTCCTCTTCATGCAGCAACGACCTCCAAAAGAAGCAAAATGATGATAATAATGAAGATATGGTCAAGTCGACCTAAAGACAGAATGCTGACCTAATGTCGGCCTAGAGGAGGGACAATCTTCAATATATAGAGGCTGTCCACTCCCTTATAAAGTCAACGAAGCAAGCTCTAAAATCATCGGAGAGATAAGCTGAGAAAAGGAAGGAGAAGCAAGTCTAAAGGGTCCCCAAATGTGCAACGAAGGAAGGAGGAAGCTCAAAGAAGGTAGAAGATTGTTTCTAGGGCTAGAAACAGTCACACGTGCGAAGAGAAGGAGGACATATTGCGGGTACAACAACAATAGTATCACAGTTCAAGTTTCGTTGGTGTTTGGGCTAGTTACTATTCCTACAAGGCCTCTCAAGTCAAGTGAAGAAGTCCCTCTCTCTATCGAAGATAAAAAGATCATTATTCTCCAAGGGAACCATCCACACGTGGGAAAATTAGGGATGCTGTACAGTCACTTCAGTGTGAAGACATATCTCGTTTAATCAAGAGAAGGGTGTCTCCTTAAGTAGAGAACATCTCTAAGAGAAGAAGAAACATATCTCATCAAGAAGCTCACATAAGCAAGGTCTATCTCTAGACAAGCAGCAAAGAAGGAGGACGAAGTGTTGGGGAGCAAAGTGCTAGAAGAAGGAAGTCTATGTGCCGAGGAACATAGTCTAGAAAGGAGGAAGGACTTGACTTGTGCTTGGAGGACATCCTATTCAAGGGTCTAAGGTTTGGCATTAGTCAATAAGAAGCTTCAATAGGAGAAACTTACCAAAGGGTTTTCATCTCTAAGAGAGAGAGGTTTTTGCCTTTGCAGAGAGCTAACATTTGTGTTCTTGTCTTTTTTATTTTGATAGCAGTTTGATGAAACACACACTATAATAATAAGAAGATCATGTGAAGATAATTGTAAAAGTGCATCACAAATTGTTATCAAGTAGTGAAGAATCCTAATATACATCATTGCCCTTGATTCTTCAACAACGAGAAGAATGGTACGTGGGGTGCCTGTGTTTGATGTGTTGGACAATTTGATAAACCAATGCCCCCTATGTGTTTCAGGACATGGACTAACCACCTCTCATGTATCCTTATCTTTGGTGATGTAATCGTTGACTAACACCTGTGGGTTTTGGTCTGACGACAATCGTGATTCCGAACAAGTGGTATCAGAGCGTAGGTCACGAGTTCGATACACACTCGGCTCACATTGGGGGGAGAAGATTGTTGGATATTGGATAAACCAACGCTCCCTGTGTGTTTCGCGACATGGAGTAACTGCCTCTCATGGAGCCTTATCTCTGGCGATGTGATCGTTGACTAACACTTGTGGGTTTTTGTCTAATGACAATCATGATTCCCAACATGATGGTGATCCACTCTTCGCAATGGACCATGTAGAAAGATTTAATGCACATGCTTCAAGAGAGGAGGTTGTTCACCAAGATGTCCTTATGTTGTTGTTCATGGGATCTCTCGGTGGTCATAACTCATGGCTGCATGTTCATGACCCTAAGAACATCTCATCTATTGAGGAGTTCGTTGATGGATTTCTTAGACAATTTCTAGTATGCCCCACATTAAGCACCCAAAAGTAAGCCTTCATTGACCATCATCAAGACATTGAGAATCTAAGTAATGAAGATGAGTTCTCCTCGGGTCGACATGACGAAAAGGATGATTTTGAGAACACGTGTTGGGAAGTATGAAGTTGAGACCAACCTTACCTTTCTTGAGGATATTACTCCTGATGAATCTCCTTTTAAGGACCTTGAGGAAGGTGATCCCATTTGCCCCTTAGAAGATGACATTGGAGATTACTTCCATATTGAAAAGGAGAAATGGGAAATTGTTGGTCCTCAATTTGATTGTGCTCCCATTTATGACACTGACAAGGAGGATGAGGCTGAAATTGTTCCTCCCTTTCTCTTGGGTATTATTTATGATGACATATCCATTGATGTCCTTGGGAAGGAGAAATTTTATTTTCCCTTGCATAAAGAGGGGCAGTTGGAAGTGATCAATTTTCCTATTAGGAGAGGGCAAATCTTTGATACTAAGGAAATCGATAAGGCTCCCACCTCTCCTAAGTATGATGTTATATTCAAATCCCTTGATCCTTATGATTTTGGGGAAGAAAAACCTGTTGGATACAAAACTGCACCCTCCTCTTTGCCTTCCTCTCTTGTTCATCATTTTGAAAGTGATTCCCGCACCTATTCTCATATCATGTCAAGTGACCTTGATCCCTTTCCCCTTTTGGAGTATAGTATCAAGGAAGAGTCCCTCATTGAATATTCATTATCTCCTTGGGCACCCCCTCAGGATCATGATCAATCTATAATCCCCCCTTTCTAGTGTGATGATCATGGGAAGCCTACTTGTGCCTCTCCATCTCATTAGCCCTCCTTCCCTACTAATCATAACCCTGTAGAGGCCATGAAATATGACATAAAATTATAATGACCATAATAATATGCCTGAGGTTGCCATCCATCAAAAGTTTATGAGCCTAGTCATTGACATCTCTATATTTTGGTTAGAGGAGAGGATCTCATGGACTAGATTACATCCTTGTCTCACCTCTTGTCACATGATTATCCATGTGTTGGCATGCTATTTTCCTACCCCCCGCCGACCTTATCATCCATGTGATTCTATCCACGTTCGCTTTGGCATTTGCTACATGAGTAATCATATGGGCTGACATATTTATATTGTTTTGATGATATGTTGGTTGCATTGGCTTTATGATTACAGTTAGTATTAGTTTGCACCATATGCGTGTTAGAGTAGGATGCATTGCATGCTAATTTTTACTTTAGAATTAATTGCATATGATATTGCTCATAGTAGAGTAGATGCATTTAGATTAAAATTTGCACATCTTATTATTTGTTGATTTTACGGCCTAACATTAAGCATGGGTGATCATAAGACACCATACAAACATGCTGCCCCGTGGGTTTAGTCTTTGATATGTGCAGGTAACAGGTCTATGGTAACCAAGAGATTGTTGGTGTTCTCGTGACCTCCCATTCGAGTAGCTTCACCCACTTTCCGAGAGATCACGTCCTAGTTGGAGCCAGATGCTACCCAACATTTTGTGAGTGATATCCCTAGGAGAAAATTTTCTCTAAGATGGTTCTCAACCGACAACCAACAACCCCTTACAGCCACCAACTAGGTTGTTGTGCCATTACTCTGCCACTTGAGCCAACCATGTGGTTGCTTACCCATCTGTCATGATCGCATGTTTGAAGGTGGGCATCCCGAACCTAAATGTATGCCTTGTCATTTGATAACTGAGTATTGTAGTTTGCTTATCATGGACACTTTTGGGCATGGATTAATGGGGGAATTTGATGGAAACAATGGGTTAGGTTTGTGTTTCTGTCCCTTAGACCTCTTTTGGATGTTACCCTTGGATCTTAGTCCTGCGAGATATCTTTCACTGACCTTTGGGTTTTACGGTAGTATTACATGGGAAACCTCGATTTTGGTTGCGTGGCCCCACTCCCTCATCCACATACGTTACTCCCCTTCCAGTCATTATAGTCCCTTTCATTATTCTTCCCACTTGGGTCCACATTTCCCCATTGGGTCCACATAAGGTTGGCCTCCCCTTCCGCTTGCCAACACCTTCAATCGGAGCTTGAAACGATGCCCTGAAGGTTGATGCAGCTGAAAAGAAAAGTAAAAGCATAATTGGCCACATTCAACAGGAAAATGTACAAAAAAATGCAAAAGATGGCTTGGACAAACACATTTAACACTTGGGCAAAATCCAAATGCATGAACTCTACCCCATACCCATGGCCATCACCCTGGTTCCTATAGTCGCTAGATGAGCCTCCTTTATCATTCTGGAACCCATGATTGTCCCAACCCTTGGTGGGCAATGAACCACCCTACCTTAAAAGGGGTATCCACTGCTATACCTTACACATCATGCCCTTATCCTTTCAGCCCCGAGCAATTAATCAAATAAAAATCATAAAAGGCAAAAGGCATATAAATAAGGGTGGAAACATCAAGGCCCGAGTATCTCGTGCACCATGATTTCTCCCTCCTATAGATTATATACCCAAGTGTGGGCTTCCCTTTATTAACTAGCCTTGTACCCCGACATGTGGCCCATGATTGCCTCTCTCATTCTCTACTCAATTCATCTCTTTATCACATGCCACCACCATTTGAAGGATGTACCTTGGACATACTATCCCCTCTAAAGGTACAAATCACCTAATAGGATACTTGGTTAACCCCCCTTGGAGCTTGGAGACATTAGCATATGCCAAAGCCCACTACGGAAGGGCATGCCATTATGAGGTGCTCACCTGTTGTCCATGGTTTGTAAGCTTTTTAACTCGATTCTTTTAAACAATTGGTTGTATTGGAAGGCTAGGGGACACATTGGATCTTAGGCAGGATTGATGATGGTCTCAATTTTGGGTTTGGTCTCCCTATACGGGGTCCTAACCCTCCAAAGGGCTACATTGGCGCACGTAGGGTGTGTGTAGAGAGCAATGGGCCTCCATAGCAGTGGACAACATTCCATGGATCCCCAAAGATGTTCAAAGATTGCTTGAGATTCACCTATTGCACGAGGAAGATGCACCTGGTTCACCATGCCCAAGGACCCCACAATTGTACCATGCACTTGGTAGATGACCCAAAACCTGTATGTTGATGTGGCATCACTTACACTATCATCTGACCCTTGTAGATGGTCTACAGTTATCTTCGATCTATTTGGAGACCCATGAGGTTACTTGTGTGCCCCCACACCCATTGGGAGCACCACAGGTTTATTATTTGGAGAACAATGGGGCAATCCCTTGTGCCCTTCTTTTGGGAGTCTTATTCATTGTTAAGTTATGGTATGTTCTATGCTTATAACAGTTTACTTCTTTTTCTTATTATATTCCATTGATTAGCAATCACATGTACATAAAGTAAAGTGCAGATAGAACATTAAACGATCGACAGAAAACAAGCCAAGACAAGAGACACAAGATTTGGCAGCTAGCCAGGGACAAACCCCACAATGTGCGGGGAAATCCTTTGATCAAATCTTTTTTTATCTTCAATAATTCAGTAGAGAGAAATAGTACAATAAATCTGATTTATCAGCAGTAGCAAACCCTAGATCAACAACATCAACATTAGCGGCTTCATCATCAAAATAGGGCAGACGATATCTCACAAATCAACCATCGAATCGGCTTGATTCCACCTCCAAAAGTTTCGTCTTTCAGAGGAGGTTGAGATGAACCTACAACGCAGTTCAGATGAGGAGATCTTCTAGTCCACGCAGGTCAAACTTGACTTCTGCAGTTGCAGCGTCAGTTTCAACGTCTTCCTTCAAACTAGGGCCGTCGATATCTTGCAAACCGTCCGTCGGATTGACTTGATTCCAACACCAAAAGTTGCGGCTTTTAGAGGAGGTCCAGATGAACCTACAATGCAGTTCGGATGAGGACATCTTCTAGTCCACGCAGGTCAAACTTTACTTCTGCAGTTGCAGCTTCAGTTTCAGCAGCTTCCGGCTTCACATGTGTGAAGGAGGGACCCTTTTTTACGCAGTAGAGAAGAGACTCTTTTCTGCGTAGTAGAGAGAGAGAGATGTGATGAGATGAGTGAGTCCAAATGAGGAAAAGTCCTCCTATATTTATACACAACGTTTGTGTTTGAATAGATACGACTGTTGGGCTTCTGAGCCTACATGAGTTGTAGGTCGGCTTGATAATAATTCCATAATCAAAATAAATTCATATCTCCATGAATACTTATTGGAATCAGATTATCTTTATATTAATCCTACACCTCTCGACGAGAGGAATCTAATAAAAGTATTATCAGCCATGAATAAGATGACTCACATGAAGTTTTGCCCTAATTGCCAATTTTAACACTTCCTCTCAACTAGGGAGAACTTCATCTGTAATCTGCCTATCGGTCGTTACTATTCATCCATCAAATGCATTGCCCTGTACAGCCTGACACTTGCCCTGCTCTGCTCTATTCTGCCTGTTCTACTTTGTCTTGTTCTGCCCTGGACTAATCTGTACGGCTCTGCTCTGTTATGCGCTGCTCTGCTTTGTTCTGTTCTGCTCTGCTTTTGTTCAAATTATGAAGAAGAAGAAATGATCGAGGATGTATGATACTGACTCAAAGTCAGTCTCAAAGTATGTACAACTGGTCCCAGACTAGTCTCAACCAACCCGAAGTCAGCATCATAGTGAGTACAACTCCACTGGTCCCAGACCTGTATCATCCTCCACTGACTCAAAGTCAGTCTCAGAGTGTGTACCACTGGTCCCAGACCAGTCTCAACCAACCCGAAGTCAGCTTCATAGTAAGTACCACTCCTACCACTAGTCCTAGACCAATATCGCAGTCTTAGAGAGTGTACCATTGGTCCCAAACCAGTCTCAACCGACCCGAAGTTAGCTTCATAGTATGTACCACTCTCTCTGGTCCTAGACCAGTACTGCACTGGCACGAAGTCAGTCTCAGAGTATATACCACTGGTCCCAGACCAGTGTCAACCTACCTGAAGTCAGTGTCATAGTATGGTACAACTCCTACCACTGGTCCCAGACCAGTATCATTGATACCAGATATATGGAGGTCATCCTAGCGTAGGGAGTACGTAGATACAACGATGCGTCCATCGGTACTACTATGGTCCCTAACTTCATTTCCCTGCTCATTGATCAGGGGAGAGGTACTTCCCATGAGTCCAAGACTGCATGGGTAGGATGCCTTGACAGGAGAACTAATCAATCCTGTCCTCACAGGAGAACACATCAATCCTGCTACAATTGCCACAGAGAACACATCAATCCAGGCCGCCATGAAGAACACATCAATCCAGGCCTCATAGGAGAACTAATCATGCTGCTACACAGGAGAGGGAATCATCCTGTTCCACAAGAGAGCGAATCATCTTGTCCCACAAGAGAGCGAATCATCTTGTTCCAGTGCGCACCACCAGGAGAGGGTGAGTCACCCTGTGGTTGTATGTTGCTCCAGTAAGACCGCAAGCCCTCGAGGTCCTAGAGCTCATGTATGAACATTTGGACCCTTGTACAAGGGTTTCTTGACGACTCCAAGTCATTTGGGAAAATCACAGATTAGATCTTTCCTCGAGGCTTTGACAAGGTGTATCGATCTGTCCATCATCTTAATGCGATGGAGCCTCCTTGCTCATCGACTTACCATATCCCAGATGATGTCTATCTGCTGGACCAATTGACAAATACGGAATTCCTCAATAATTGAATCCCACCTCTAGTTGTTACAGAGAATCATAGTGGTATGTGTTCAAACAGCTCACTGAAGAGCTTCCCCAACTAGGCAGCTTCATATGAGTCCATACTCGTAGATATGTATCCGGTCTTGGCGGTGCTTATGGCAATCGACTTCTGCTTCCTGCTCATCCATTATATCAAAGCAGAATCCAAAGAGAAACAACAGTAAAAGTGCTCCAGTGATCCTCCACACTACCTGCCTAAACAACATTCGAATAATCACGCAGTTTCAGATTTCCAGCAGTGTATCTCAATCCATGAAGACATCTTAGAAGATTCTAGGCACCAATCTAGTGAAGCTCAACCAAATATGAGCTCACAATGCTACCTGCAAAAGATATGTTCGGACGGACGTTCACCAAGAACATCAATGCGAATGAGTTTTTGAAACTTAGAGGCATTTCCCAAATCTAGTCCGACATCACTACCATATAACTTCTGAAAGTTAAGATCCTCGAGGTAGTCATAGGCTTGCAGTCCACCATACCAAATCTTTTCAGAATCTTCACCACATATTTTTCTTGAGATAAGAAAATTTCCCTTGGCTTCTGCCACACTTCAAGTCTTTGGTTCTTCATTTCAAATTCAAAAGCCAACTCCCTCTTACATTTATGAATGAGAGGGTATGCATCTGTTAGAAAGAGGTTATCCATGTACAACACCAGTCTGAGAAGCTTGTCATCTTCAACCTTAAGGTAAAGGTTAGGATCGGCTTCACTCCTAGTGAATCCCAGTGTCATCAAGTAGCTATCGATCCTCTCATACCATGCTCGGGGTGCTTGCTTCAGCCCATAGAGAGCCTTCTTCAACCTGCATACATGAGATTTTCAATCATAAATCTCATATCCTTCAGGTTGCTCCACATAGACCTCGTCTTTGATCGAACCGTGCAAGGATGCGGTCTATCCATCTGATGTAGGTTCCATCCTTGTGAAGCCACAAGGGCTATGATCAAGTGGATGGTTGTATATCTCGCAACAGGTGCAAATATCATAGTTTATACCTTCCTTCTGGGAGAAACCACGAGCAACAAAACGAGCCTTATACTTTTTCGTACTTCCATCTGTTGCATGCTTTATCTTGTAAAGCCATTTTGAAGTAACAATTGTCTTGTCCGGGGTTTGGGAACTACTTCCCAGACATCATTCTCCATAATAGACTCATATTCTATGGTCATAGCATCCTTTCATACTTGATGCTTGACGACATTTGAGAATGATGAAGGCTCATTTTGTATGATCGTGCTCATGATGGTTAGGTATCCCTGCTACTTGTTAGGTTTCTTACTTTGGTGGAAGGTTCCTCAGGGTGCAGCATGTCCTTCAGCATCATCAATTATCCCCCTAAGCCATGAAGGCCTCTTCCTAGAAGAGGAAGGCTCATGTGGAGGAGGATCAATTGGATCCATGGGATCTTCTACATCAGACATTGATTCATCGTCCTTTTCTTTTAGTTCCTTGGTGTCGACTTCTTGAGAGCTCCTCAAAGTTGGAAGATTGTCCACCTTGCTGAGAGCCATATCTTCGTCAAAGGTGACATCATGACTAATCACGACTTCCCTTTGACTGGCTACATAGATTTTATAGCCTTTAGTATTTTCACTATAGCCCACGAAAATTCCCTTCTTTCCAGATGCACCCAATTTATTTCTTTTCTCTTTCGGCACATGAAAATATACAAGGCTTCCAAAAATTCTAAAATGAGAAACATCAGGTTTCTTACAGGTGAACTTTTCTTTAGGAGTCTTGGAACCCAATGCTTGATGAGGGCATCGATTTTGTACATATACGACGGTGTTTGCAGCTTTAGCTCATAGAAACTTCGGAAGTCTTTGATCATGTAGCATGGCCCGAACAACTTCCACAATCATACAGTTCTTCCTTTCTGCCACACCATTCTGCTCTGGAGTATGTGGTGTAGTAGTCTCCCTCTTAATGCCAACCTCAGGTATGCCTGAGTGAACCAATTGTAATATATCGGAGGTCTTGCTTCGGCTTGAGTGGAATGGTCCCCTTTTGAGCTTTCCTTTATCACATCCTGGACATACACCTTGCTTTTCTACTCGGAATTCGGGCATCCCTATCACCATTTGTCTTACACGGAGCAGAGCTTTATAATAATGGGGGGAAAACCTCCGATGCCAAAGTTCGGACTAAAGAGATGTGTCATAAGACATGACACCTAGCGGACTCCCATTGACCTGATATAATGAATCAACACGAAACCCAAGAGTAAAGGCATCCTTAACATTATTTTTCATATACGTAACTTGTCATCGCTGAAGGCTACCTTGTAGCCTTTGTCTTCCATTGCCGAGATGGACACCAAGTTCTTTTTGAGGTCAGGTGCATTTAATACATCCTGGAATTTCTAGCCTTCTTGAATGGTTGTCCTTTTCCTTGATTCCCAGCTCTCCTCTTACCTTTGCTATTGAATTTTCCATCCCTTCAATTACCATGAGAGGGATTTTGATCATCGTCACAGTGAGATAATTTAATAATAAGATAATTTTATTAATGTCCAACGAATGACCACAAAGTAGGTCAAAGGGACTGTCGGTTACAAAAAAGGGGGACGTGCCCAGTGGGAGAACCAAATGGTTTCCTTATAAAGACAAATACTGAAAGAAAGATAGAGAATAGAATAAAAACGGGGCGGGTCGGGGAGAGCGTATGGAGCTCCTATCCCGGTCTCGCCGACTGATCTCTAGACTGCATCGCAGGATCACCGGTGAAGAAGATCCTGGGGACGTGAATGTGGGAGTCTGATTCTCCTAACATCCAAGGTCGAGAGATGAGAACTGTGGGTAGTTCAGTAAGGTTTGCTGGTTTGAAATAGTGGTCACTAGTTGCCTCCCCTTGTGCTGTCTCCGTGATCTAATGGTCCTGGACTGCCTCGCGGGAAGATGGCTGGTGCGCTTCTGCTGCTGGGTCCTGGTATGCAAGGGGCTTCTCCTCTTAACTGAACGAGGGTTTGCTGATGTATGTGAGCTCGCCTGGTCGGTATCTTCACTGGTTGATCTCTTAACTCCTCGGGCTGAAGGAATTGTACTGAAGAAAGAGGTGATCTGACGAGTAGTGTTGGATCGGTCGGGAGGCTGAAGGATATGCTCTCGGTGTTTAAGAGTCTCCTGAATGTAAAGTGCGACACATCTCTGGTCCGTGTAGTTGAAGAAGCTGGAAAGAGTATTTGGTCCTCTGAATAGACAGTGAAAGACCTCTGATCTCATAATATATCGGACACCCGAAGATGAAGTGCCATTCGTTTTCCACCTCCTGTGTATGGCATAGCCGACAAATCCTGTCAATTCTCTCTATCTGGTGGTCTGTCTCTACCCGAAGCCTGTGTGATCCAACTCTGAACTGTCCGAGGGGAATCCGGAGAGCATGCATCCAATGTCGTAGTGTATACTGGGGGCGAACTATAAGCCCGTTTCTGATAATCAAAAAGTGCTCTGCATAGAAAGCCATTTTCGGGCGTAGCCCCCCCGGGGGGTCAATCCATGTGGCCTGGATAAACTGTCTGTAGATGTCTTCCTTGATGATCTTATTGAGTTCCTGCTTGGGGGGGAGTCCTCTGGGGGCGTTCAAGGAGTATTGGAAGGGGGGGAGGCGGTCTATATGGAGTCCAACTGCCTTGAGGAACTTTGAAACCCCTGTATACCAACATTTGGTTTTTCCTGGTTGTGAGCGGTCGATGTCCTCAGAAGAGCAGTAGGCTAGATACGGGTATCTGTCACGCCCTTTCAAAGTGTCTGCAAAGTTCCGGACTCGGTGGAGAAGGGAGACCAGTCTGAAAGCTGTCTCTAGGCGGAAGGGTTGTGCACCAAACTCGGCCAGAATGATTTGATGTGGGATAGTACTTTTGCAACGAATAATGCGACGGAGGAGAAGAGTTTGAACTCTCTCAACTGCCGCCCAGTCTGATTCCAGCAAGGAAGGGCCCCAAATTTCAAATCCGTACAAAATTGTGGGTCGGATCAAAGTGTCCATAAGGCTCAGTTTTGACGAGATGTCCTGGAAGTGATGGCGAAAACATTGTCTCTCCAATATAGCTAGAGATCCATACCCCTTATTGATCCGAGATTGCAGAGCTGGCCGCATACTGAACCGGGGACCCGAGAACTGTACTCCCAAGTATGTGTAGCTATTGGTAATCTCCACTGCCTTTCCCTTGAAGAGGAATTGGAGATCCTGAGATTTCTTCGTCCCATTGAAGATTATTACTTTTGTCTTACCTAGGTTCACTGTCAATTTCCGTAGATCGCAGAATAATGCTAATGCATCTAACTGTCTCTGGAGCCCTTCTGGTGATGAAGATATTAGTGCAATGTCATCTGCAAAAAGTAAGATATAGATCAAAACATGGTGAAGATAGCAACCGTCAGACTCCTGTATGTGCTCCCGTAGAAAGGCTTCAAGCTCATCAATATAAATCCCAAAAAGGGTGGGGGAGAGTGGGCACCCCTGCTTGACTCCAATCGTGCTCCGGATGAATTCAAATAGCCCCCCTACAGTGCGAAGACGGCCCAGTACAGACTCGTAAAGACGCATAACAGCAGTCAGCTGGGAGTGTGAGGTACTGATGTCTTTGAGTCGCTGAAGAAGATCCTCTCTCGGAACTGAATCAAAAGCCTTCCGGAAGTCTACAAAACAACAGTATACCTTCGAGGACCGGTGGCGTGCTTCCTCGATCACAGCACGGAGTGTAAAGATGTGATCAATGGTCTGGTGATCTGGTCTGAAACCAGCTTGGCCTCTGGCCCTGAGATCTCTTTCTTCGAAATCTCTGGAAAGTTTTCTGTGAAGAATAGTGGCATAGAGTTTCGAGAATGTGTGACCCACCATAATTGTCCTGTAATTGTTGGGGTCCGAGGTATTCCATGACTTATGGATGGGGTATATAATATGATGGGACCATATGGGGGGGAACCCATCTCGGACTACATGGTTGAAAAGATCAGCCAGGTACCCAACTAGGGGTCGTAGGCCATGTTTGAAAAATTCGGCTTGGAATCCTTCTTCGTCCGCTGCTTTGCTGCTATTCATCGCCCAGATGGCTTCTCTGACATCTTTGTCGGTGAATAGGTGACAGGATAGGGGAGGGGATGTGACCTGTATCTGAGACTGACCGGGAATGTCATAAAGACGAGAGGTGTGAGAAAACATGGAAATTGGGTCGAGATCAGCGGGTGGGGGAGAACGCCGGGGGAGGATCTTACCCCAGAATTGCTTAGGGGAGTGGGTAAGGAGGGCGGAGAGCTCCCTTCTTTGGTAGGAGAAGAATAATTTCTAGTTGCTGCAATAAGATTTCAGTTTTGAAATTTTCACACATAATGCTCTTGAATAAAGACGAGCTTGTCCAGTTAGGTCTCAGGGATAATGCTAGTTATAATAATGAAGCTTACAGTATGGCTTATCAATCCGACTCTTCTTGAGAACTCTTCAGTTTGAGATATGATGTTGTGCTGGCTTATTATGAATAAATCCCTAGTTAAGAGGGAGTGTTGAGAAATGTAACTAGTTTTGGTCTTCATAATTGTTGTACTCATTTCAATATGTATCCTATGTAACAAACATGAAAAAGAAAAATAAAAATTATTATTAAAGCAAGGGTTCATGCTCATTATTGACTGACTTCAGGTAAAAGATGTTCTTCGTGCTTCTAGGGTTTGTTAGGTCTTAGGATTTATTGTCATGAGTCAAGGGAGTCAACATCATGTTTATAAGACCATTCCGAACAATTTGTAATTGTAAAAATAATTATTTTCGAGTCGAGAAAGTCTTGGAATCTCCAAGAGTACAAGTTGGCCCTGGGATCCTCAAGTCGGCGTAAAGGAGGGAATTGGACCCCTTGAGAAGGCTATATAAAGAGCAGTTCGACATCATTTGGAGACACACTCACACAAGAAGTTTGATCTACAAGAAAGAGTTCGATGTATAGCCAGGTAGTTGCAAGAAGGACAATGAAGGTCACAAAGAAGGATGGAGGACAAATTTTCTTAGTTTTGGGCTCTATCTCTCTCACAAATGCAAAATTCTAGGGTTTCTAGGTTGCAAAAAGAGGCCGAAGTTGCAATAGGACAAAGTGCAGAAACTAGTAGCTGGAAGGAAGGAAACTCTGTCTAGACCTCATTGACCTTAGGAAGAGCTATCTTGCTCTTGGAAGGTCCAAGAAAGAGGTCAAATTAGGTTTTCTTCTAGAGCAGTAGGGCTAAAGTTGCAGGTCAAGTAGCAATACTGTAGCTAGTAGGTCAAAGTTGCAGTGTTTAATAGTTTGGTGTAGATTTAAGGACTTGAGGAAGCACTAACTTGGTACTAGAAGGACTTGGTCCAAGGATTGGGTATTTGTATCTCATTTGAAGCAGATTCTAAGAGAAGAGTTTGCGGGTTTTCCCCTTGGAGGGGTTTTGCCCTAGCCGAGAGCCTACATTTGTGTCCTTTTTTGCTGTTATTGCTTCTTCATATTGTTTGATAAAAAATCTAAATAAAGGAACATAAAGAAAGACAACTAAGATTCATAAGCAAGTATCAAGGTGTTGGAGGGCTGGAATCTTCTGCCAACAGTCAAGGGGATCTCTTCGGTGTAGGCTCCCAACTAGAACTTGCACCATTTGTGGTAGGGATCCCTTTCGGTATATAAGCCTGGCTACCATTCAGTTTTGTAGAGTTTTCTTTGGACGAAGGTGAAATGTAGACCCAATTGAAAGCATGAACCTCAAACAAATACAAGGAAATAATTGACAAATATCCTATGTTGCATATACCAGGAATAGCCAAACCATAAATGACATAAACCTTATGTAAAGTTACTATTAGCAGACTCTAAATAAGACTCCTGTATGCTCAGATAAAATGCTTAATAATTGTAAATCAATTCACAACGATCAAACATTTATAAACATGCATAACTTGTGCGGTCAAAACAGATTATACCAACACCAAAGAAATAGTTCAATGGCACAAGTATAGAGTTAGCAAAACAAATACCATTCATATGAAGCAACATAAAGTGTGGAGTCTAAGACAGCATGTGAGCAAACCACAAATCAAATAGCTTTCAGGAACAATAGATCCATCAAGTGAAGGAAAATACTCATGGCATTAGCACATAAAACATTTGAAGAATCCAATAGTAGAAGCTTACAATCATTCCTTGCAAATGTTAAAAGGACATAAATTCTCTCAAGCAATGTATATCTTCAAAAAATTCCTCAGCAAAAAGTCCTTTACAAATGAGGCATGAGGGTATATTTATAGGGTAAGAGCGACTCTTGGTCTACCCTTGACTCTTGGATTACCTCATGACCTTTTGTATTCACAACATGACTTTTAGTATTCTACACGACCTTTCATATTCACAAGGTGTTCTATGCTACTGTAGACAAAAATGTCACGAAATCACTATCAATCTAATTCAGTAATTTAATAATGGCAAGTTTTGGAACGTCAAGCTCGAGCTGTTTCACCAAATATGTGTGCCACAGGTTATATTCTGCTACAATGGGCATGATATGTGGCTAGTCTTCGTCATGTCGGTGTAGGCACTCGAGGGCATCGGGAATGAGAGTGCTTCGTTTGGCATGCACCTGATTATTTAAGGTTACCAGTTTGGTGTAGATCCTCACTGGTTCTACCACATAACGTGTGATTTTTTCTTTGGTAATCGACATGTCCTTCATACGAGCTACTTCTTTAAACATCTCTATGAATCCCTATACTTCTGAGGTGATCTCTTCCTGCTTCCTGACCTACTCGATCTCTCCTATTGCAGGCATTCCATGTAATTGGATTACTGATTCCAAGCAGCTAAAAAGATGCTTGTAGGATGCCAGTACTCTTTCCACATCTTTGGCTAGTTTGTCTTTAGACTGAACTTTGATGCGGAGCTGGACCTTAGTATTTTGCATGGTGATCCAGTCTTTCTTAGGGACCACCGCCGGGGCCCTAGGGTACTTAACGGACCATTCGTGTATCCTATCCAAAGCAGTCATAGCCTCTTTAAGCATGGCTACTCTTTCTTTTGTGTGAGCTTGGATGTCCACGATGGGGGCTACTATATGGTGTAGTTTAGACATTTCCTCATAAACTACCGTCATGGCTTCCCCCAAAGTCTCTATTTCTGCCTCAATGGCTGCTTGGAACTCTGCTGCGCTTGTGTGTACTAACCGGAGTTTCGCGTTCTCTTCCTCCATCTTCTTCTTCTCCTGTTCTGCCATGGTGGCCCTCTGTTCGGATGCATAAAGCCTGTTATGCAAATCCACAATTTGTTTGCTCATCCTGGCCACATTGTGTTCTGTGGTAGTCGCGAAAGCCGTCCCGGCCGAGGCAATCATTTGCGGGTTCACTGTAATATTAGGCACAATATCTTTGGCCGTGGTCACTGACAGAGGCTTGATTGGGTTCTTGCTGCAAAACTTCTTCCTTTCTTGTACGATCTTGAGGTTTATCTCATCGAAAGTGAGTCGAGTGAGATCTAGGACCTCCTTGTCTTGATCCTTTGAGATGCCTACCTCTTGGAGTGGAAGATGTCCGCCAGTGAGGGGAGTAATAGGGTAGGGGGTATGTCTATTGGAGGAAGCTCGTTTTGTCCCATGCCGAAGTCAGTGGTTTTGCTGGTCTCCCCTTGTTCACTCTCTCCGACTTCCTTTTCCTTATCCCTCCTAAGCTCTTCTTCTCGTTGCCTTTTTTCCTCCTCTGCTAATGCCCGTTGCCTCTCTAGTTCAACTTCCATGTTCTTCAGCGCTTGTTCCAACCTCCTATTTTCTTCTTGCCTTCTCTTTTTAGCTTCTTCTTCATGTTTTTTCTGCTCTTCCTCTTCCTGCTTTTTCCTCTCTTCTTCTTCCCACCTTTTCTTCTTTGCCTCTTCTTGTTCCCATTGCTTTTCTCGCAGCTGTTTCTCCTTCTCTTGTTCCTCCTACCTTCTCCTTTTCTTGTTCTGGCTCTGGTTGCTAGAATCTGGAGGTTGTTTGCTCTCCATCTCCCTTTGCCTCTTGAGCTCTCGCTTTTTTCTTGCCAAGAAGGCATTTCTTTTTTCCAGTGTTGCATCCTCCTCCTCGTTATCGCTCACGGGGTCTTCAACCTCCTTCCCTTTGCGCTACTCAGCCTCCCCAGTGCCTGTTGGTGCTTCGCGTTGCTTTTTCTTTAGGGCAGAAGCTCTTTCTTTGAGGCTTATATCTTCTTGGGAATCGTCTTGGGGCTCATCCTCTGCAGCTTGTTCTTCGCTTGGGCTGAATTTCCTTGTAGCGTTATACTAGTTCCTAACCCTGTCTTCAATGTCCTTTTGGGTATGAGAATATGACCAACTAAATTTCGCCTTCTTGCAATGGGCGGCTACTATTTTCTCCAAATCGTAAGTTCCGTAGTTGAGCATTACGAAAAGGCTTCCTTTTAGCACATCGGCCTCTGCCTCTACCTGTTTGAAATTTTCTACCACGTATGCCCCGATGGTGAGGGGGAAGGCGGGCCAGGGTTTCTTTTTGCCTTTGTTCAATATCTTTGAAAACCCTTACATCATTTGGTAGTAGACCTCTCGCAAGAGCGTCCTATCTGTGGCAAACCTGGGTAGGGCATGTGGAGGCTTATGGGTACCGAACACCCTAATGAACGTCAACTCTTCAATGGGGAGCCAATGTGCTACCTTGATGAGTGTCTTCATGGCCCTCTTAGACATGCATGGTGGTTCCTCACCAAAAAGTAATTGGTACAATGGGTTGATGAACGTTTTGGAGATTATATCTAGCATGCCTCTGTAACCTGTGTCCCAAAAAACTTTATAATGGCTATGCACGGGGTTGGTTTCCGATGAGTCCTGGTTGCAACTCCAGTTTTTGAAGTAGTATCTTGGGCAAACAACATTGAGGAGGTATGATGACATATAGAATTCTGGAGGTTTTTCTGGTTGTGGGAGCTTGACAGTTGTTATGTTTGTTTTCAATGATGAGCACAAGATGCTTGCCCAATTAAAAATGCTCCCTCGGGTCGCAACGACATACATGAGGGGAACCCAGGTGCCATAGAAAATGTCACAGTCTGGCTTGCCATACAACCGGCACATCATTGCAACAATTAATTGATACACTTTTCGCAATCCCTCTGTCTTGTAAGCTTGATCTGTCCTGACCCAAAACTTTGCGGGGTCTTGCCACCATTCCTTAAGGATGTCTTTTGTGGGAGTTGAGAACCCAACAAGCCACTTGGTATTGAAGACCTCTTGTTTCTCAAGGAGCCTGTGGTAAGCACTGATGTCTACTAGGGAGCTAGCGGCTATGGGTGCTCCATCGTGGCCTCTGATCAACCAGGACTCTGTGTTTGTACATTACAAGATCCATTCAAAGGTTTCCGAACAAGGGAAGTCTGGGTGGTGCGTTGCCACCTTGTGTAACTTTGATCTTTTGACATGGAGGTAAACTTGAAAATCCTCGTGTCTCTTGGATGTTTGGATTTGCAAACTCTTCGTAAATGCTATACCAGGAGAGCCTTGTGGTTTTGTTGATGTTACAGGTAGTATCCCTGAAGATAGGTGGCTCCTCTTCTGAGTCATCCTCCCATGACCCGCTTCCCGAGGCCCTGTGAGCAGCTTTAGCGATAGGGGGAGTCATCTCGTCTTCAAAAGAAGAAATGGAAATGCACTCTAGATCTATGTCACCTGGCATGTCAAAAACACAGTCCCACGATGAGAGAGAAGGCATGAAAATTAGATAAAACTTGCGGAAAAGAGAGATTGCAATAGGTGCAAGGTGAGTCGCAGGGGTTACAGGTCGCAAGGTCGCAGGCTAAGAAGTGCGACTAAGCGACTTGCACCATGAGTCGCGGATCGCCCAGGGTTGCAAAGTCGCGGGGTTGGGGGATCGGTCGCAAGTCACAACCCGACTGGGTCGCAAGGTTGTGAGGTCGCTAGGTCGCGAAGTCGCGAAATCGCTAGGTCACGAAGTTGCTAGGTCGCGATGTCGCTAGGTCGCGATGACGCTAGGTCGTGATGTCGCTAGGTCGCGAGGAAAAGGATATCACGGCTCCACGCACACGACTCAGGCTGAACGAAGATCATGGAAGATACAGAGAAGGCCTTAGGAGGTTCGGGTCCCTCTTAGGTGAGTAAATTCAAGCATATAGATGAAAAAGGGGGGTCTAGGTTTAAGCAAGGGCAATGTTTGAGACCAGGCATGGAGAGAGTAACTAGGGCAACTGTTCTGGGCAAAAGATGAAGAAAAGACCCAAGCAAAGGAGTTAAAACCCCAGGGTGATGGGAGGCCAGAGGTTGGTAAATGCGGACATTGACACTTGGAGGAAAATAATGATTGCTAGAAGGCGACAGTTACTTACCCGTAGACAGCCCCGCACGCGAAACCTAGTCAGATGATCTCCTAGCTCTTTGTGCGACCTATGAAGCGGTTACAAAATGAGGCTGGAGCGACCCCTTATATATAGTTTTGTCACACGTGTGAGGTCGCATGGAGCTGGCGTGCGACCTTGTAACCAATGCGACTTGGTAGGTCGCAAGGTTGCATGGTCGCGTCCAAAGATGGGAGACAGGGGCGCGACCTTGCGACCAATGCAACCATGCGACTTGGATGGTCGCCAAGTCGCAAAGGAAACACGCGGAGGGAAATGCGACTACGCGGCCTTTGCGACCTTTGTGACCTGTGAGTCACAGAAGTCGCAATAGTTACGAGGATTAAGTCTAGTCGCGATGCGACTCCACGACCAACTGACTAGGGCAGGAAGCGACGACCTAGCTTTACGTAGAAAATTTAGACTCTTCCCTGGGTTCTTTGAGACTGCTGAGCTTTTGAACAAAACCTAGTGGGCAAGTGGTTCTGCCCAGTATAGGGGCTCTGAAAATTTCAGAGTTTCTGGGATTTTGGGAGGGATTGTTGCAGCAGCTACAACACAAGGTTAAAGAAAACAAGTTTAATAAGCTGCCACTTTACATTTTCTAATAGGAGCTACCTAGAGGCTTTGAGGTACATGGGAAGGATACTCATGATCGCAGACTAAATAAAGTCCCATATGGACTCAAGCAAGTCCCTTGGGCTTGGCATGCTTGGATTAATGGACATTTGATGCAGACTCCAAACTCTCTACTAGGTTGAACGTATGTCTTTGATATTTGTTTCTATATATGCTGATTGTTTATTTCTGATAGAAATAAGATCAACTCATCAATACCAGAGGCAGTTGACCTCTAAGCCCAAGAAATCCACTTCTTGAGATTAGAAGTATAATAGAGACATGATGAGGACTTCCTTGTCAAGGGAAGTATGTTGTCAGAGACTAGGCATGATGGATTACATTAAAGTAGTTGAGAGACTCCTCTTTAGATTCGAATTTGGTAGATCCCTTGATGAGTAGGCAGCCAGATGGATCCTTACTTTGCATTGTGTAGTCTGAGCTAGATAGAGCATGGAAATGTATATTGGGATGTTGCAAACTCGTATTGAGATACCTACATGATACAATCAGTCATGGATTGAGACAGTGTTGTGATTGAAGAGATACGTCAATGCCAAGTGAACTAGGAGAGCTGTGGACAGGAAGAACACATTGAGGTGTTGCTTCAGTATGGGTCTTGCCTTAATTTCCTGGATGAGCAGGTAGCAAACTTCCATTGCACTTAGTTCAAGGAGTGGTTGATCATATTGCGAGTAGTATGGCTTTTGATGGAGCATTGGGGCTCCAATACAAAGGGAGCGATGAGGCTCTAACACATTGTATTTCCCTTTCTAAATTAATGTCTCAAGTTTATTTCCATAATTTTGGCATTTTTTGGTGACCATGGGACCCACGAATTCTTTGGAGAAAGACTTAAGAGGAAAGGGAGGCTGAAATATTTTGCTAGTGGAGCATGGGGTCCACATGCATAGGGGAAAACACACTTGCCAAGGAAGTAATTTGAATAGCCAATGCGGGAAAAAGGAACTCACAAATTATAAATAGTAGGAGCTCAAACTCTTTTGGGGTCTTTTTCCAATTGAACTTTCTATTGTTGCTCGAGCTTCTTAGCCGGGTCAAATTGCTATTCAACACCGAGTTTTCAAAGCAGAGAGCTCACCCTTTCTTCGGGGGACTTCAAGTGCCACCCTAGGTAGGTCAAATCGTACCAATTTGGAGAGGAGTTTGGAGGGGTTTAGAGCTAAACACAACCATTCACTCAGCGAGTGCGTATTCTAGGAAGGCGCAGGAGGGGACAACACTTGGCTCATTTCGTCTATCTTCCGGGTAGTGTTTGCTGAGAAAAATTTGGCATAGAAGCTTCAGGGAGAGATCATCCTAATTGAGGAGTTTTGGAGTGGAAAATTGCTAACCGAAGGTAGCACGAATTGGTGCATCCAGGGGCAGCGCAAAAGCTTTTCTTGGGCACACGTGGGGGTTTTTGGGAAGTGTTTTGGAGCTTGGTTTTGCTGAGAGAAATAAGGAGAACTTTGGGGCAGTGAGACTCAACATTTGGGAGTGATTGGAGGGATTTTTCTAGGAGTTTGCAGACAGGCCTTATTTCCCAGTTGTTGGAGGAGGACATGGTAATTGGGGCCAAAGTTCGGGTGTTAGAACTAGACCAAACCCTTTCTGGGTTTTGGTGGGTTGTTCGTGAGGAGCTTGGGGATAATTTTATAGAATTTTCTAAGCACTAGAAGTGGGGTTTCTAGTAGTATCTTTCCCATAGACAGTGTAGTTTTTTGGGGTAGCACAGGGCATCAATGGAGCAGCTTGTTCTGTCATCAAGGCTTGCTATTTAATCACCTGGGTTTTGTCAAGCTTGCCATTGAGGCAAGCCCAGGTGCACCCCTTCCACACCATTGTACTATTGCTCCAATTACTTAATAAAGTGGCTCAACTGGTTGGCATTTTTGGACTTTTTGTGGGTGTTCATTGAATGTTTTGAAATTTTGTGTTGCATTTGCATTGCATATCATTGTTTTTCCTAATTAGGAACATTACAGTGGTATCAGAGCTTCGATCTTGGCTAAGTCTTGGGGAAACTTTCCTATGAACAAGGAGGATAGGCAGAACGTGACTTACTGAAGACAAAGGTATCAGAGCAGGGAGAGGAAGTTGGACATCACACCTGATATTGAGGCACATGGGAAGGCGTAGTAGTAGCAAATATGGGGGACCCAAGGAGTAAGGAGGAAGCAACATTTGATAGCCTCTTGAAGGCCCTAAATGATTTAGCTAAGGGGCACAAGGAGATGTTGGAGGAGATCAAGCAGCAAAATAGGGGCAAGAGCAACCATCGTGAGTTCCTATTTGAGGAGACTTTAGGGGCCTCACAAAAGTACGACCACCCTTCACTAGCCACTCACCCGCCAGCTTTCAGTGGGCCAACTAGGACCACGTTGCCTACTTTTCTACCATCAACACCTAATGAGCAAGGTGGGTTGGATGACCAAATGCCCATGGGAGATTACTTTAGGGAGTGGCAATCCATGGGGGAATATTTCAAAGCAACCTTGTCCTTCAGAGATTATTTCCAATGCAAACAGAATGAGAAGGGAAGGTACAATGGGGGACCGAGCACACAAAGTTCAGAGTTGCAGCGCACTATAGGGGGGAATGTACTTCCCCACCTATGATGGCTTTACCAAGCGCACAGATCGAGCTTGGGTGGAGAAGTTGGATACTTATTTCCAGCTTATTCGAATGACAGAGGTGGAAGCCATCAAAATGGTTGCCTTGCACTTGGAGGGGGAGACACACGATAGGTGGTTTCATGGCTTGTCCACACTAGGGCATGCCAGCATGACCTCCTATGAGGACTGCACATGGAGAGTGATGGAGCGTTTTGATAGGAGGGACCCAGAGGCTCACTTTAGGGAGTTGACCCAACTTAGGTAGACTAGCCACCCAGAGCATTACATATCAAAGATTTTTAGGGTTTTAGTTATGGTGCCTGACTTGTCCAATGCCAGGAAAATGTACACATTTATAGAGGGGTTACATGAGCCATTGCATGGACTAGTGAAGTCTTGCAGAGCCTCTACCTTGTAGGAGGTTTGTGACTTGTGCCAAGGATTTGCAAGGGGCAATCCCAAAACTAGAGAATCCATCCATCACGGACTCCCTACCCACAGAAGGGGAATGACACTAGACCCCCACAATAGCGAGCAACCCAAGGGCGTGGGAAGTTAGATGAGGGGACCAAGAGAGACCTCCAGAGGAGAAAACTATGTTTTACTTGTCGGGAGCCACCAGATCGAGGTCTTCTCAGATAGTGACTAGGAGGATGATGTGGAGTCGGAGATTGATGGAGGAGATAGTGAGGGTCAGGCAGAGAGGAGACCACCACCACCATCACCACCTGGGGGAGCACCCTTCGCACCATTTGGGGGAGTCCTCGCTTCTTCGCGTGGTATTCCCAAATTTTTAAACTCGCACCATCTAGGGGAGTCCTCGCTTCTTTGTGTGGAATTCCCAAATTTTTGAACTTGAGGAATTGAGGTACAGTGCATAGACAACGTGTCTCAATTTTGGTAGACAGCGGGGCCATCCGCAATTTCATTGATGCCCAGATGGTTCAAAGACAGGGTATCACTATAGAGGAATTTGAGGGGTTCTCAGTTCTGGTGTCAGGGGACAGGACTATTCAGTGCACCCGATATGTCTCCGCTTTGACAGTGACCATGCGGAACTTCTTGGTGACATATCATTTCTTTGTTGTGGATGTGCCAGACACTAATGTCGTGATGGTTGTCCAGTGGCTCTACTCCCTTGGTCGAGTCACCACTGATTGGAGGAAACTAGAGATGGAGTTCACCAAGTCGGATGGCAAGCTGGTGGTTCTTTAGGGCATGCATTGATACCCTCCACAGACAATTTCAGTGCATAGGATGGAGGCTGACTTGAGGCATGGGGACATAGCACGGGCAGTGGAGCTAAGGATCTCGTAGGTTGGGGGACAACCCAAGCCACCACAACCAGACATACATTCCATCTTGGACAGGTACCCGATAGTGTTTGGGGACACACCACCATGGTAGCCACTTGACAGGGGATTTGAGAATGCAATTGAGCTAGATCCTGGGTTGTAGGAAGTTATCACCACTCCTTATAGGCATCCCAGGGCCAACAAGGATGAGATTGAGGGTGCCATTAAGGAGTTGCTAGTGTTGGGGCACATTATGCTGAGCTCTAGTCCCTTTGCTTCATCAGTTGTTTTAGTGAAGAAGAAGGATGGGACTTTGTGCATGTGCATTGATTATAGGGTGCTCAACAAGAAAAATTTAAAGAACTGCTACCCCATTCCACGCATTGATGAGTTGATGGGTGAGCTTAGAGGAGCCAAGTACTTCTCTAAGATAGATTTGCACTCGAGGTACCACCAGATCAAGGTGAGGGATCAAGACATCCCCAAGACGACTTTTGAGTGCCACTATGGGAATTTTGAGTTTTTGGTCATGCCCTTTGGGTTGACCAATACACCTCCCACTTTTCAGTCATGCATGAATCATGTATTCTGTGGGCAATTGCGGAAGTTTGTATTGGTGTTCTTCGATGATATTTTGATTTATAGTTAGACGTGGGAGGAGCATTTGCAACACTTGGAGATGGTGTTGCGCATCTTAGAGGAGCAACATTTTTACGTCGGGTTGTCTAAGTATGAGTTTGGGCTAACAGAGATGCTCTACTTGGGACACATCATTGGTGCAAATGGAGTGAGGGTGCATGAGGAGAAGATCAAGGCCATCCAGGATTGGCCACAGCCCCGGAATATGACTGAATTGAGGAGATTTATAGGCATATGAACCTACTATAGGAGGCTCGTAAAGGGCTTCTCCCATCTAGTAGCTCCCCTCACAAATCTGACGAAGAAGGGGGCTTTTGCATGTACATACAGAGGGCAAACGACATTTGATTGCCTCAAGGAGGTGATGAGTAGTTGCCCAGTTTTGGCACTCCTAGATTTCACTTAGCCATTCACCTTAGAGTTCGATGCATCAGGTAAAGGGGTTCTGATTGACACAATATTATCTTTGGATGGACACCCTATCACTTTTGAGAGCCGGAAGCTCCTTCCGCATGAGAGGTTGCATTCTATTTATGACAAGGATATGTTGGCCATCATGCATTGCATTGGCCAAATTCTGACAATATCTAGTAGGAAATAGATTTCAAGTGAAGACTGATCACAATAGTCTTCGCCATTTTATAGGGCAGCAAGGCCTCAGTGACAAGCAATAGAGGTGGGTCAGCGAGGTGCAAGCCTACAACTTTGATATTGAGTATGTCAAGGGCAAGCACAATGTGGTAGCAGATGCATTATCCAGGAGGCCTGCAACATTTTAACTCATGAGCATTTGCCATGATTGGGAGGGGTAGTTGTCGGTAGAGTACTCCAAGGATCAGCGGTCATCTGAGATTCTGGAGGGTATTCACATTGATGAGCATTATAGGGTGATGGCTAATGTCATATACTACAAGGGGCACATATTTTTGGTGCCAAGTTCACAGTTGAGGGAGAGGATTCTCCATGCAACTCATGACTCTCTATTATCAGGGCACTAGGGGTTCTAAAAGACATATATCACAGTTAGAGAGAAATTCACATGGAAAGACCTCAAGGGGGACATATTGACATATGTGCAAATGTGTGAGGCTTGCCATAGGAATAAGGAGTTGACCCATCCAGCTGGGTTGTTGCAGTCACTTCCCATTCCTGAGGGGAAATGGGAGAGTATCTCCATGGATTTCATCACGGGGCTCCCTATGGTGCAGGACAAAGATTGTATTTATGTGGTGGTAGATCGGTTGACCAAATATGCTCACTTCTTCGCCATTCTGACACAGTATTCAGCATCATAAGCGGCTGAGTTGTTCTTCAGGGAGGTTTTTCACTTGCATGGACTCCCTAAGACCATAGTCAGTGACAGAGGTAGTCAGTTCATGGGGGCATTCTCACAGGAGATTTTCAGATTAGTGGGTACTGAACTTACCCCTAACACTGGTTACCACCCGAAGATCGACGGTCAAACTGAGAGGGTCAACAAAATGTTGGAGGGCTATCTTCAGAACTATGTGACAAAGCAATAGAGAGCATCGATTCGGTGGTTACATTTAGGTGAGTACTACTACAACACCACCCATCATATGTCCATTGGTATGTCACCTTTTTGTGGCTTGTAAGGTTATGATGCTTTGTCTTTTGTTGACATTGTTTTTGGAGACAGTCGAGTCCCAAACTCTAAAGATTGGATCCAAGAGAGCCAAGATATCGTCAAGGCTCTCAAGGATAACTTATTGACAACCCAAAATCAACATACAATGTATGCGGATAGGCACAGGATTGAGAGGTAGTTTGAAGAGGGGGACTTGGTCTTCCTACGACTACAGCCATATCGCCAATCTACATTGAAGGAGAAGGGAGTCGAGAAGCTACAACCACGTTTCTATGGGTCGTACAGGGTGACTAAGAGAGTTGGAGCTCCCACCAAGGAGCAAGATTCATAATGTCTTTCATGTGTCATGCCTCAAGAAGGTGTTGGGGCAGCAAGTGACAATAGCTACAAAGTTACCTCCACTTAATGATGAGGGGCATTTGGTTCTGGAATCGAAAGCCATTTTGGAGACTAGGGAGAGGAAACTGAGAACTAGAACTATTAGGGAGTACTTAGTACATTGGAGGAGCTTGCCGAATGAGGATGCCAGTTGGGAAGGTGAACACATACTTGAGCAATCAGCGCCGAAGTTGCTTGGGGACAAGCAACATTTGGGAGGGGAGGACTGTAATGTCCCCTCCTAAATTAATTTGTCTCAAGTTTATTTCCACAATTTTGGCATTTTTGGTGACCATGGGACCCACAAATTTTTGGAGAAAGAAAGACTTAAGAGAAAAGGGAGGCCAAAATATTTTGCTAGTGGAGTGTGGGGGCCACATGCATAGGGGAAAACACACTTGCCAAGGAAGCAATTCGAATAGCCAAGGAAAGGAGGTCAAAGAGCTTGTTGGAGGGGCCCACGTGGGAAAAAGGAACTCACAAACTATAAATAGGAGGAGCTCAGCCTCATTTGGGGTCTTTTGCTAATCAAAATTTCTATTGTTGCTCGAGCTGCTTAGCCGGGTAACATCGCTGTTCAACACCGAGTTTTCCAAGCGGAGAGCTCACCCTTTATTTGGGGGACTTCGAATGCCACCCTATGGAGGTCAAATCGTACTAATTTGGAGAGGAGTTTGGAGGGCTTCAGAGCTAAACACACAACCATTCACTCAGCTAGTGCATACTCCAGGAGGATGCAGGAGGGGACAACAATTGGCTCATTTCATTTGTCTTCCGGGTAGTGTTTGTTAGGAGAAATTTGGCATAGGAGCTTCAAGGAGAGATCGTCCTAATTGAGGAGTTTTGGGGCAGGAAATTGTTGATTGAAGGCAACACAAATTGGTGCATCCAGGGCCAGTAAAAGCTATTTTCTGGGTAGACGTAGGAGTTTGTGGGAAGAGTTTTAGAGTTGGGTTTTGCATGGAGAAATAAGGAGAACTTTGGTGCAGTGAGACTCAACATTTTGGGAGTGATTGGAGGGCTTTTCTTGGGAGTTTGGAAGTAGGTCGTATTTCCTGGCTGTTGGAGGAGGACGTGGTAATTGGGGCCGAATTTCGGGGGTCAAAACTAGACCAACCCCTTTTTGGGTTTTGGAGGGTTATTTGTGAGAAGCTTGGGGCTAATTTTATAGAATTTTCTGAGCACCGGAAGTGGGATTTCCAATAGCGTCTTTCCAGCAGATAGTGTAGTTTTCTGGGACAGCGCAGGGCATCACTGGAGAACCTTGTTCTTTCATCTGGGCTTGCTATTTTATCACCTGGGTCTTGTCAAGATTGCCATTGAGGCAAGCCTAGGTGCACTCTTTCCACACCATTATACTATTGCTCCAATTACTTAATAAAATGGCTCAGCTCGTTGACATTTCTGGAGCTTTTATGGGTGTTCACTGAATGTTTTGAAATTTTGTGTTGCATGTATCGTTTTGCTTTCCATATCGTTGTTTTTCCTAATTAGGAACATTACACACATAAGGAGTAGTGAGGCTCTGACAATAATTTGTTTTGGAATTAAAGCAGTGAAGCTTCAACAGATGAACAAGTTGCAAACATTCTCACCAAGCCGTTGAATTCTTCCGAGCGTAACTTGGAGTGGAGGAGAATGTATCCTTCCATTGAGCATATGCCTTCTCCCATCTTTATGACAAGCCATGGACTTTGTGAAGGTGTGAAAAAACCACGATTGCAATAATTGGAAACTATTCTTCTAATTTATGTAGTTTATTTGTCTTCTGTTAATTAATTTAACAACAAATAATGAATAACTAACTTCTGCAATCTTCACAAAATATATAAATACACTGCAGAAAATTAAATTGGAATTGAGAAATTCATGCACACAATTAACATAGTTATTTTAGACTAAAATCCCTGAGAAAAATTTGAAGGGAAAACCGTGCAGCAGATGAGGGTTTATATTATAATTATGCAATAGTAAAATATGAGTACAATAATCTGGATGCCTCACTAGCAATCCTCCGACAAATAATTTGGACAAATTATCTCCCTTCTACAACAATTCGGCTTCCCTTCGGCCTGCTCGAACTCTCTCGCTAGCAACTCGCTCTGCCAGAATTCACACTACCTGGCTTGGGAAAATTGTACAATCTGCTAGCTGGCTCCATATGAGCCTCTTGCCTTCCTCTGCCTCTAGAATGAAGTCGCTTTGTCTTTCGGACAATCTTTCGGCCTCCAACAACTGAATCAGCCTCTTTTCCAGCACTCCACACTGAGTTCTGGCTCAATCACACAGGCTATACGACCCTCTATGCAGAAATATTCGGCCTCCTTTCTCCTGCCAAACTGGCATTGGAGGGACACTAGAAAATTCTCCGAATCTCTCTATTACTGCTCCCTCAAGCACTCATGCTCCTCAACTAGCTCGAATTCTTCCCTCACTAAATCACTGTGCATTGGGAAACTCACATTGCTTGAATACTTGCTCCCTCACTTGTGCCTCTCCTCATCCCATCGATATGCTCTTATAATCTCTTGCTAAAGCTTCAATGACCATGATTAAATCCTCATTAATGGTTAAGATCATCTTAGACTTGATCCATGTGAGTCTCTAGAGCATTCTCGATCATACTCAATTAATTCTCTTAAATTCATCGATTTCCCTAAGTTAGACTTAGGTAATTTTTAATTATCGATCAATTAATTTAATTTAGTGGTCTCTAGGTGTTTTCTCCAGAAACCCTTTCTCTTAGACACAAATTGAAACTAAAACGCCTATATGATGCTACAAAAACTAACACTCCCTCTTAGTGAGGAGGGTGTTCTCTCCATCAATACTACTCTCCTCCACTTGGACAGTCTTGCACTGCTAATGTTTGACTGGCCTTCTCCACTTTTCCAAGCTTACCAATCTCCCTATCACTGGATATCATTGTGAAGATAATATTGTCCATCATGCTACTGGGCAACTCTGATCTATTCATACTGTTGTTGCTACTGCTTTGTTGCTATTTCTGCTCTATTATTGCAACTACTACAATAATGAGCCTGATCACTCCAGATCCTGAAGCACTAGCTTCCATAGGGTTGCTCTCTTTGAACCTAGACTCCCTCAGAGTCTCAACCTCCCTATGGGAAATCCCTCTGCTCCCTCCTGGCAACTCACACAGTCATCCTGTACCAGAAACTGGACTGCGTAGCTTTGCACTAGGAATCTTCTAGCTAAAACTGCACCTGGATCTTGCAACTAGTTTTGCAATTGTCTCTTGATCATCTGACTGCAACTAGCCCTGCTATTGTCTATCTGACTGCTTCCTGCTGGCAATGTTACTGCAACTAGCTCTATAACTATCTATTGAGCATCTGACTGCAAGTAGCTCTGCTAACACTAAATCCTGCTATTCTGAAACAGTGGGCCCCTGTATCAACACAAGCTCGTCTAATCTGGTAGTTAGTTCATTAATCTCTGTTGAAGCTACTACCTGCTCCTGTTGCCCCTTCTTGTCCTTCTTCCTTTGAGGACACTGGGTGACATAGTGGCCATACTTGCCAGATCCGAAGCACTTGATCTTCGACTGATCTTTCTTCTTTCTCTCGCCTCCTCCTGAGCCTTGTCCCTAACTGGGACCTTTCTTTGCCTTTACATTACCCGTAAGGGCTAAATTTTCCTCATCCTTCTCCTTCGGTCCCTTGCTGCTTCTGTTGGTAGAACCATTTGCAAGGCTGAGTCTCATCTCCTCCTGAGTGGAGTCACTCCACAAATGATCCAATCCAGGTAGCATATCTCGTCGAGAAATGACTTGGACGAAGGTATGCCACTCTTTGGTGAAACCATTGAGAGTTGTTCTGACTAGCTCGTTATCTGATGATTTTTCTCAAACAACTGCAAGTTCATATCTAACATTCTGAATCCTAGTGAGATAGGGTGTAATGCCTTCTCCCTTTTGCATTCTTGTGGTCTTTAACTTCTCCTTGAGAATCATCTTCTGATTCGGTAATGGATTCTCATACAGCTTGACTACGACATCCCACATTTCCTTTATTGTGTCTAACACAGCAACATGTAGAATGATATGATCTCAAATCCTGTCTAGGATCATCCTCTTAGCCTTGGCCATTTCTTTCTTGTACGTTGCCTATTGTTGGGCATCTGTAGGTATGGCAACAATGTTTTCAGCATATTCCTCCAAACCATGTTTATCTAATAGGAATGCCATTCTAGCCTTCCATGTACCAAAGTTGGAGGCTGCATCAAGTCTGTCTTGATCCTTGAGTCCTGCTATGGCCATCTTTATAAAGCTCAAGTAATCTAGAGACTAAAATTTCTCCTTCCTGCTTGGCCTTCCTTCTGCTACTCTCACCCCTTACTGGAATGCACAAATCTGCCTTACTTGCCTCCTGAAATCCTTCTCCGGCTCTCTCACTGCCCGCAGCTCCTCAACTGGGGAACTCACACTAGCTGGCAAGTCTACTAAGGTCTCCTGCAATTGGAAATCTCCTCTTTTCAGTGTGTTTTTCTCTTCCTGTCCTGCGTAGAATGGAAACTATAACACTTACTGCAAATCTTTGCGCCCATATCTGATAGATATGCTATGCAAAATCATTGATCTGTCCACCGAAACTCTAGCTCCGGCAAATCCATTATCGACTGCTACACATTTGAGGCAATTCACACTTTTCCACCAATCTAGATCTGGAAATCGAACTCTGCCTCTTTGTTATACGCACTACCTGGCTGGCCTGTGTAGATCTAGAGAAAGTGCTTCAGATCTACCACTAAAACTACATGATCTCAATCCTTCCTGCCTCTGAGCTTCAAATATAATCAAACACACTCTTATACCATGTGAAAAATCCACGATTGCAATAACTAGAAACTATTCTTCTAACTCATGCAGTTTATTTGTCTTATGTTAATTAATTTAATGACACAACAAATAGCTCACTATTGCAATCTTCACAAAATAAATAAATACTTTGCGGAAAATTAAACTAGAATTGAGAAATTCATGCACACAATAAAACAGTTATTTTGGACTAAACTCCTTGGAAAACCCCGAACGGAAAGCCCGTGCAACAGATGAGGGTTTATATTATTATTATGCAGCGATAAAATCTGAGTACAGTAATCTGGAGGCTTCACTGGCAATCCTCCAGCAAACTAAGTAGCACGAAATGAGGAAACGGGTACGAGTTTCCGAAACGGGAAGCGATACAAAACGCGACCTCCCCAAATTTTGGAAACGGGGAAATGCGAATATATATATATATATAGTAATATATTTACTATTTATTATTATATATTATATAATGCAATATAAAGCATAAATGATACCATTATATGTTTATTACTCACTTAAACATTAAGATTTATTTACATCAATTACCATGAATGATCACATAATGAAAAAAAAATATCGAATATCCAAAAGCAACCTTATTATATATCCAATCTCAAAACAGCCCTTTATTTTATATTAATATATGAGGTTGCAAGTACAATTAAGACTATAAGTTGCAAGAGAGAGAGGCCAAATCAGTATTTTCTGCATCCACATCCCATTTTTTAGAAGGACCACTGTTGTATTGGGAGTCTCCTCCTACATAGTCGAACGACCTTAGTGCTCTTGATTAAATACACGTTTCATACCCTAGTACCCTACATGATCTTGATTATTGGGAGTTTCCCTTGCAGAGAGGGCTTGGTTCTCTTGATTAAATACAAGTTCCATACCCTAGTACATGATAAAATCCAATGGAAACATTGCAATCCCCCCAATCCTGAAACCCTGAAAAACAAATAAGTCTGTTGGATTTTAAGTGAGAGCTAAAATTCTACTTTCTCCATATGAAATCCAATGAGGGCAAAACCACTCTCAAACATCTTGAGTCATTTCATGGTAATGTTAAAAATTTAAGTAAAAGGATGAAAATGAAAAATAAAGGAGAGTATCACTTTTACTTTAAGAATTTAACATTACCATGAACTGCATATGCCTCAAACTTCCTGATGAACTGCATATCAACACTAGGGCAAAAATTCACTTTTATAACTTTAGACATGCATCTAGAAGCAACTAGAAGTCACTAACATACCCTAAACGTAAATTAAAAAACAAATTAAAAAAAAAACACAAATTAATGAGGAAACGTGGGTCATACGGCCCTGAAACGCGTTTCCGGCCGTACTGGCCACGTTTCCATTTCGGGAAACGTGGCAGTACGGCCGGAAACGCATTTCATGGCCGTACCAAACGCGTTTCTGCGTTTCGTACCAGTTTCCGTACAGAAACAGACCTCTATACCACGTTTCCTGCAACATAGCCAGCAAATAATCTGGTAAAATAATTTGGAGAAATTATCTCCATTCATCAACAATTGGGCCTCCCTCTGGCCTGCTTGAACTCTCTCACTGACAACTTGTTCTGCCATAATTTGCACTACTCGGCTTGGGAAAATCGTACAACATGCTAGTTGGCTCCAGATGAGTCGTCTTGCCTCCCTCTGCCTCTAGAATGAAGTCTCTCTACCTTTCGGACAATCTTCTAGCCTCCAACAACTAAATCGACCTCCTTTCCAGCACTTCACACTGGGTTCTAGCTCACTCGCACTGGCTATGCAGCCCTCTCTACAGAAATATTTGGTCTCCTCTCTCCTGCCAAACTGGCACTTGAGAGACATTGGAAAATTCTCCAGATCTCTTTGTTATTGCTCCCTCAATCAATGATACTCCTCCATTAGCTCGAATTCTTCCCTCGCTGAATCAATGTGCACTAGGAAATTTGCACTTCTAGGATGCTCTCTCACTTGTGTCTCTCCTCATCCCATCGATCTGCTCTTATAATCTCTTGCTAGAGCTTCAACAACCATGATTAAATCCTCATCAACGACTAAGATCATCTTAGGCTTGATCCTTGTGAGTCTTTAGAGCATTCTCAATCATACTCAATTAATTCTCTTTAAATTAATTGATTTCCTTAAGTTAGACTTAGGCATTTTTTAATTATCAAACACTTAATATAATTGAGTGGTCTCTAGGTGTTTTCTCGTGAAACCTTTTCCAGGTTTTGGAGATCTTGTGTTCCTAAGTCTCTTAGACACAAATAGAGACTAGAACACTTTTCTGATGCTTCTATTCTGATGCTACAAAAACTAACAAAAGGTGGTTGTGCAGTGAGGCTCTCCCTCCTCAAGAGGGAACACAATTGATTGAGAACATTGAGCATATGCCTTCTCCTGTCTCTATGACTAGCCATGAACTTGGTGAAGGGGGATGAGCAACTGCTCCTAGGTGTGAGGGTACTCCTTAAATCCATGGACTTTTCTGAGTACATGCCCCAATATGCATCCTACCTGCAAGTCACCTTCGTGTCATTACTGACCAAGGGCCACGCTGAGGTGGTTAAGCTTGCTGGGATTGCCACTCATCTGGCCAAGGGGTTAGGAGACTTAGGTGAGTGTGATCTTTACCTAATGGTGGACACACCTACCATGGACTTGGTTATGGTAAATTGATCTCCTCTAAGTATTGGATGCAGGTGTTATACCACTTGATCGTTGAGGATCAAGTTGGGTGAAGATCAGTCAATGGACATAAAGTGTGTGATCCTTACCAAGGTCATTTATGGCTGCCATGGACTTGGTTGTGGTAAATTGATCTCCCTTATTGTCGTGTGGATCATTTTTCTTCTTCTATGGATTGAGTCATCATCATTTAGTTGGGACAAGTTCATGGAGCTTGACCTGGAGACCAATAGGGTGTGTGTGATCTTTACCAAGGCCATTTGTGATTTCCATGGACTTGGTTGTGGTAAATTGATCTGCCCTACCATTGATTGTGGATTCTTCTTCTTTGATGAGATGGGATGAAATTCTCTTATGACGATTCATATACATTCGAGATGAGACACATGGTGCAATCAGAAATTCCTCCCTAGTTGAGAGGGAGTGTTGAAATTTGGGGCAACTTTGGGATGAATTTCTAGAAGAGAAATCCAATTATCCCAAAAGAATCCCAACAAATCCTAATGATAATACATCTTGCCCCAAAGAGCATTTAAATTGGATAAGGAAAAATATTATTATTGATGTGTTTAGATTGATTTGGTATTTGTCTTATTAAATAATGTGACTCAAATCAATGATGAGAAAGCAATCATGTCAGCTTTAATATCGAGCCGCTTATTAGCAAATTTGAATTTATGATTTCCAACCATTTACAAGTCGACCTCATAAAATAATCAAGTCGGCCTGCCCAAAGGTCATGACCCTTCGCATCAAGAAACAACTATAAATTAGCACATATCCTCCACCATTTGGCATTCAACTCAGACATTTGAGGCATCTTTATCTGAGGTATCCGAGGCCTATAGGAGCAAATTTGAGGTGGAGAAGAAGGATGAGTTTGTTGCCTTGTTTTGTTTTCTTGCAGACCGAGTTTGTGGAGAGCTGGATGTAAGATTCTGGGCATCGTTCTGCTATGTCTCTGTGGTATACTTTTCTGTCAAGGAGGAGTTAAAAGTCTATGATTCAAGGAGGGCCAAGACCACTTGCTGGTGCTGGAGACTATGTCACAGGGTTCACCGAATTTGAAGTTCGAAATTCAGTGAACCCACAAAAAAATCAAATTTGTTCAAGTTCGACGAACCTGATAGTTGAACCTCAAATTCGAACCTGAAGGCGAACCTAAATACGAACCTGAAGTCAAATTTAAAATTTTTTAATTTTTTTTGCTGTTCGAGGTTGAGTTTGAGTTGTTTTTGTCAGTTTTTTTAAGGTTTATGAGAAAAACCATGGGCAACACATGGTTTTCTCCTGTTTCCCTTACCGCCACTTAGTTTCCCATGGTGTCCATTGGTTTGGCTTTACTTACCATGGTTGTCGATATATTTTCACAAGCCAACTTTAGTTTGAGTTACTCGCTCTATTGTGCTTAGTGTTGTCGTTGTGTGTTGTATTGTCTGCAATTCCTTGAATTCAATTTCTCGATGTTGCTTGTCCCCGTCACCTAAAGTGCGAAGTGAATAGTGGTTGTGATTTGTGGCTCGTGGGTGCTCACGAGTCACTACTGCTAAATTGGCAACTAGGGCCAAACTCCATGTGGGTCGGCTTATTTATGGTAGCTGATATTTTTATTGGATCCCTCTCGTCGAGAGGAGTAGGATTGATCCAAAGATCATCTAATTCCGATAAGTATTTATGGAGATATGAATTTATTTTGTTTATGTAATTATTATCAAGCCGACCAGCACTTACGTAGGCTCTAGAAGCCCAACCAACGTGTCTATTCATCATCCTCATTTTAGTATAAATAGATGAGGATTTGATGTCATTTGACACACATCTTCATGAGTAGTCTCCTCCTCTCCACGTCTTTGGGTTTTGGTGAAGGAGAGACACAATTAAGATACGCTGACCTAAAGATGATGCCCTAACCGCAGTGATGCCCTAACCACAGTAAGCCGCAGGCTTATGAGGATGATCTACGCAGCAAACAGAGACCTTATACACTGTTCATGGTGAGACCTTATACGTTGATCATGGAGACCTTATATGCAGTTCTTGAAGACTCTTATACGCAGGTCATATCATTGTTAAGGAGAGGCCTAATCCCCAGAAAAGGAACTCGAACTTCTTACCTTAGATTGGGATACAGGCAGAGGACACTTCCGTGTGAGAAACAGGCAGCGTAGGAGCCTTTTGGAGCTGTATTAAAGTCTGTTCACACTTGCTGGGAGGCCGAGTTAGGTAAGGAGAAGGGCAGGTCTGTTGTGGCACGTTGAAAGAGCAAGAGAACTCTGTTTGGGCAGAGTGTAAGTTACAGGTAGGCTGTGTGGTAGGCCGCAGGCCATACCACCACAGCAAAGCACTTGCGTGGGTCTGTTTTGGGGCTGTATTGTGCCCTAATCTCCAGCATAGAAGCAGAGGGATCACACTAAGGTGGGCCATAGGGATTGAGGACTGTTCATGGATTGTTTGAGGGCTGTTGCAGTGTGCTGAAGTGCCCTAACCAGAAACAGTCAAGGGCAGCGTGGGACGACACATTTGGAGGCAAGGTTGTTGTGTATTGGGTCAATGTGTTGACCAGTTTTGAATCAGATTATTGAGCAACCTGTGGAAGCCATGATTTGCTGACTTGTGGTATAAAAGATGATCTCACAAACTTGATCTCGATGACACTAATATGAATGTGCATCATGATGATCGAAGCGGAAGGAATGATGAAGGAAGATGCAGCATGATGGGCATGTTAAGCATGATGATAAATAGGGTTGCATGATGATGGAAGATGCAGCATAATGGGCAGCATGATGATGAGAGCAGATGAGAGCAATTGAGTCATCAAGGTTCAACACTGTGACAGTACAGCATGGTGTCACACGGTTATGTGCAGCAAATAGACGAAAGGCAACACTATGATAGGTGAAGGAGTCACCTTGAGAATCAGTTGAAGCAGAATGTCTTCAAATGATCTCATCGTTATAGGAGATGATCTATGCTTAGATCTAGATAAGTCAAAGTGTTGACTTCTATTGTAAATGTACTCTCTCTCTCTCTCTCTCTCTGTTGAACTTTGAAGATAAAAGAATATTTGATCAAAGGGTTTCCCCACACATTGTGGGGTTTGTCCCTAGCTTGCGCCATATCTTGTGTCCTCTTGCCTTGGCTTGTCTTCTGTGTTTTATATTTATGTTCTATCTGCAGTTTATCTTAATGCTGATGTGATTGCCATCTATGAAAATTTAAATAAATTGCTCTAGCATAGAACATACCTAATCTTCACATGATATCAGAGCTGAGGTGAAGACAATGCCCAAGCAAGAGTGAAAGATCAATCACCGAAGACAGTTGGGACAAGACAGAAGGATCAGTGGGTTCCTCATAATTCACCTAGGGTGAAGTCAAAGTAGAGAATCTTATCAGAATGGCACAGCGGAAGTTTCTGATGGCCCATCTAATGATCACTTCATTGGGAAGTTCGGATCTAAGGGTGGAAGGAAAGGCGGATGCCTTGTTGAAATAAGTTCGGCGGTTGTACATGGCACAGACACATCTCTTGGTGAAGATAACAATCATTCCTGGGACATCTTCAATAATCAAAGGAATGACTGGTAATGCAGGTCATCAAGGAAGTGGTAGACTCCTCCACAAAAGCAAGAAACCCCTGAATCTCTTTTATGTACCTGATCGCAAGAAGAACCTGATGTCCACCTCGGAAATGGAAGTCAAAGGTTACAACTTACAAGATGGCACTTATCGATGGAAAGGTACGTGTTTGAAAATATATCTTGCAAAGATGTTTTGAGTTCAGGGTTGTATCAAGTTGCAAGAAGTCCACTGGGGACCATGTCCCTTGACTCAGCACCAGAGGTTTGTGAGTCAGATGGTGACTTGGATGCCTGAATTCAAAAAGGAGCATGAAGGTACATGTTCAAAATGTACCAAAGGAAAATATTATAAGGGGACCATTCCCCTCGTGCAACAGGTCCACAGGCTTGGAACAACCCGAGGAGTTTAAGACTCATGATTGGGAATCTCATGTATACAGGAGGAAGAAAGCCCTCTATGGCTTGAAGCAAAACACCTCGGGCGTAGTATGAGAGGATTGATAGCTGTCTAATGCAGCTGAGACTCACTAGGAGTGAAACTGATCCAAACCATTACTCGAAGTTTGTGGATGATAAACCTCTCGTACTGGCACCTATTTATAGGAGATAGAGGGAGTTGGATTCTGAATGTGGAAAGATAAGCTGCAAGCCTGTGACTACCTCAAGGATCTTAACTTTCAGAAGTTATATGGGTAGTGAAGTCGGACCTGATTTGGGAAATGCCTCTGAGTTTCATAAACTCATTCATGTTGATGTTCTTGGAGAACCTTCGTCTGGACATCTGTGTTGCAGTTAGCATGGTGAGCTCATATTTGGTTGAGCCTCGCTGGATTGGTGCCAAGAATCTTCTGAGATATCTTCATGGCACAATCTCTCATGGATTGAGATACACTGCCAGAAATATGAAACCACATGATTATTCGAATGATTAATGGGCAGGCAGTATGGAGGATCACTAGAGCACTTCTCAGTGTTGTATCTCTTTGGAATCTGCCTCGATATCCCGGATAAGCAGGAAGTAGAAGTCGGTGACTCTGAGCACCACCAAGGCCGAATACATTGCTGATAGTATGGCCTTCTGTGAGGCAGTTTGGTTGCTGAAGCTCTTCAGTGAGTTGTTTGTACACATGATGAATACCACTGTGATTCTCTGTGACAACCAGACGTGGGATTCGATTATTGAGGAATCTCGTATTTGTCGATTGCTCCAGCAGATAGACATCATCTGGGATATGGTAAGTCAATGAGCAAGGAGGCTCCATCGCATTAAGATGATGTACAGGTTGATGCACCTTGTCAAAGGCCCGAGGAAAGATCTAATCTATGATTTTCCCAAACGACTTGGAGTCGGAAAGAAACCCTTGTACAAGGGTCCTGCATGTTGCATACATTGAGCTCTGGGAGCTCTGAGGGCTTGCGGTTCCTACTGGAGCAACATATGACCACAGGGTGACTCACCCTCCCCTGGTTGGTGCGCACTGGAACAAGATGATTCGCTCTCTTGTGGAACAAGATGATTCGCTCTCTTGTGGAACAGGATTGATGTGTTCTCCTGTGAAGCCTGGATTGATGTGTTCTCCATGGCGATTATAGTAGGAGTTGTACCATACTATGACGCTGACTTCGGGTCGGTTGAGACTGGTCTAGGACTACTGGTACATTCTCCGAGACTGACTTCATGTCAGTGCAGTACTGGTCTGGGACCAGTGAGAGTGGTACATACTATGACGCTGACTTCGGGTCGGTTGAGACTGGTCTGGGACCAATGGTACACTCTCTGAAACTGCGATACTGGTTTGGGACCAGTGGTAGGAGTGGTACTTACTATGAAGCTGACTTCGGGTCAACTGAGACTGGTCTGGGACCAGTGGTATGCACTCTGATTGATGTAGGATTGATGTGTTCTCCTGTGAGGACAGGATTGATTAGTTCTCCTGTCGAGGCATCCTACCCATGCAGTCTGGGACTCATGGGAAGTACCTCTCATCTTATCAATGAGTAGGGAAATGAAGTTAGGGACCATAGTAGTACCGATGGACGCATCGTTGTATCTACCGTACTCCCTACGCTAGGATGACCTCCATTGATCTGGGTTCAATGATACTGGTCTGCGACTAGTGGTAGGAGTTGTACCATACTATGACGCTAACTTTGGGTTGGTTGAGACTGGTCTGGGACTAGTGGTACATACTCCGAGACTGACTTTGTGTCAGTGCAGTACTGGTCTGGGACTAGTGAGAGTGGTACATACTATGACATTGTCTTTGGGTCGGTTGAGACTGGTCTGGGACCAGTGGTACACTCTTTGAGACTGCGATACTGGTCTGGGACTAGTGGTAGGAGTGGTACTTACTATGAAGCTGACTTCGGGTTGGCTGAGACTGGTCTGGGACTAGTGGTATGCACTCTGAGACTAACTTTGAGTCAGTGGAGGATGATACTAGTTTAGGACTAGTGGAGTTGTACTCACTATGACGATGACTTCGGGTTGGTTGAGACTCGTCTAGGACCATTGGTGCATACTCTGAGACTGACTTTGAGTCAGTATGATACATCCTTGATCATTTCTTCTTCTTCATAATTCGGACAAAAGCATAGCAGAACAGAACAATGCAAGAGCAGAGCAAAATAGAGCAAAATAGTACAGATCAGTGCGGGGCAGAACAAGTCAAAGCAGATCAAGAAGAATTGAGCAGAGCAGGGTAAGGGTGAGGCTATACACAGTAGTGCATTTGATGGATGAATAGTAACGACCGATAGACAGATTGTAGATGAATTTCTCCATGGTTGAGAGGGAGTGTTAAAATGGGAAACCAGGGCAAAACTTCATGTGGGTCATCTTACTCATGGCCGATAATATTTTTATTAGATTCCTCTCATCGAGAGGTGTAGGATTGATATAAAGATCATCCAATTCTGATAAGTATTCATGGAGATATGAATTTATTTTGATTATGGAATTATTATCAAGCCGACCTACAACTCATGTAGGCTCAGAAGCCCAACAGTCGCATCTATTCACCCACGAACATTGTGTATAAATATAAGAGGAATTTTCCTCATTTGGACTCACTCATCTCATCACATCTCTCTCTCTCTCTACTGTGCAGATATGAGTCTCTTCTCTACTGCACTGAAATGGGTCTCTCTCTCACACACATGTGAAGCGGAAGCTACTGATTTGAAGCTGCAACTATAGAAGTAAAGATTAACTTGTGTGGCCTAGAAGATCTCCTCTTTGGAACTGTGTTGTAGGTTCATCTGAACCTCCTCTGAAAGTCACAACTTCTAGTGGTGGAATGAAGTCAATCCGATGAATGGTTTGTAAGAGATCGACTGCCCTAGTTTGAAGCCGGAAACTGCTGAAACTAAAGCTACAACTGTAGAAGTAAATATTGACTTGCATGGCCTAGAAGATCTCCTCTTTGGAACTGTACTGTAGGTTCATATGAACCTCCTCTAGAAGTCGAAGCTCTTGGTGGTGGAATGAAGTCAATCCGACGATCGGTTTGTGAGATATCATCTGCCCTAGTTTGATAATAAAGCTGGTAATGCTGATGCTATTTAGGGTTTGCTACTGCTGATATGAATCGGATTTATTGTACTATTTCTCTGTGCTGAATTATTGAAGATAAAAGAAGATTTGATCAAAGGGTTTCCCCACACATTGTGGGGTTTGTCCCTGACTAGCCGCCCCATCTTGTGTCTCTTGTCTTGGCTTGTTTTCTGTCGATCGTTTAATGTTCTGTATGCACTTTACTTTATGTACATGTGATTGCTAATCAGTGGAATATAATAAGAAAAAGAAGTAAACTATTATAAGCATAGAACATACCATATCTTAACACTTATCGAGGCACGGTGCCCCTCTCTCGTTATCAGGCTCCGCCCGTGGGGGTGAGTCCGTGAGGGACTACATTCGCCAGCATTACAGAGAGGGATCTCAGCCAAGTGCGGAGGGTAAGATCAACATCCGAGACATCACTGACTGTCCCTTGCGGACCATCCTGTTTACTTTTGCTAGACTGGCTGGTAGTTCGGATATTCATATAACCAACAGATCTTGTATGCAGTATGCTTTGGAATGCCTTGAACCGAAGGTGTTCAATTGGTGTGATGCAGTACTTTCTGTGATGAAGGAACAATTGACCAAGGTGAAGAGAGGCAGATCCAAGAACTTTGGTTATGGTTCTATTTTGACTGCTTTCGCCTTGGAGCGAATCCCATTGATCCAACCACAGTATATATCACTTGGCCTACCTCCACCGACCGAACCACGGATGCAGAGATGGGTCGATCTCATGTCTCAGCATGTTGGTCAGCCCCAAATTTCTTTTCCTAAGACCTTCTTTGAGTGGTTTTACCATCAGGAGATGGTTTATGCCAGGTTCCCATATGCTGGTATGGATTTCCGAGGTGATCTAGATTTGGTGCTGCCGGCTAGAGAGCAGTGGAGTGTCATGGGTAATTTTCTTCTGACCATATCTCTGTTCATTGTTGTTTATAATGTTCTTATATTATTATGATCAAGACTAATCAAAGCTCATGTGCTCGTGCAAATGTTGGCCCAGTTCCACCAGCTTAAGCGACGCACTACTGGAGTGTCGAGTCGATCGACTAGGCTTTTACGCATGATTGCACAGGCCGTGACTTGTTATCACCAGCATCATTAGACTAGGGTGCCCCCTAGCATTTTGAGTTTTGGGTCATCTAACCAATTTTGTCTTAGTTACAGAACATTATGTACAAACTATAAACATTTATGGAATATATATTTTTGATTTTCAGAGCTTTATTTTGATTCAGTTACATGATCCTGCTGTGTATATTGACGTGATGCTTCTTTTTATAAATGTCGCAAATGTCTATTTAACACATAATTTGCCAATGAGTCTGTTAATGTGTTTAATCTTCTAGAAATATGTTGATATTGGATGAAATCAAACTGTCTTTCCAAAATTTTGACCCTTAAGAACATGCGATAGATAGCTGGATTTCGTACAACATAGATGCCGGTGAGTTGTAGAATGACGAGCTATGAGTCTAGCCTGACGATAAGTCGACATATACCATGTGTGATGGCATCCGAAAGGAGTTCTATTAATGCGTTGTACTCAACGATATTGTTCGTAGACCGACCAATACATACTCCTCTAAAACTTACTAACTCGCCGCTGGGATTGAAAATGGCCCATGCCGCAGAAGACAGATTCTGCGAACTACGACTTGCTCCGTCGGCATATCCAATGAATGATTCCAGTAGGTTTGACATTTGCAATGAATGCAAAAAGTGGATTACTTAACCAAATTAAATTCTCTTGGAGAAAACAAAAATGTAACAAAATCGTGAGGATTACTATGCGAAATCAAGCATAGTAACGCTTGAGGTACAACTTGTTGCGAGGTTGCGCCAGTGGAATCCCATCATAGTCCATCAAATTATAGGCTCCTTTTGCTAAGACTTGTTTAACAATATAGGGACCCATCCATAATGATTTGAATTTCCCTACTCCCAATTTATCGGATTCCTAGTCATAAAGTAAAACCAGGTCACCCTCTGAGAAGATGCGAGGTTTGAAATTCTTGTCGAACTGTGCTTTGACTCATTTCTTATGAGCCTCGTTAGCCGAAGCTGCATCATGACGGGTTTCATCCAAATGGATTAATTCCAAGAAATGAGCCTCTTCTTCTGAGGTTCCATGGAGAAGGTCGACTGCGAGTTTGAGGGATGAGATTTCACATTGAACCAGTAAGATTGCTTCCAGACCATACACTAATTGAAAAGGTGTGAATCCAGTCACATTTCTTACCGATGTCCGGTATGCCCAAAGGTTGAGTACAGGATTAGGTGCCAATCCCATTTTTGGACTCCGATCATCCTTTACAGCATGCGCTTTAGGACTTTTTTGATTTCTTCAACTTGTCCATTAGCTTGCGGATAGTACAGAGTAGAGTTGTTGTGGGACAATCCTAATTTGCTAGCCAACTCAACCATCATGTGATTGTGAAAATGCGATCCATGATCTATGACTATGGCCTGTGGAATGCTGAATCTGGAGACTACGTGATTGAAAAAGAAAAGGGCAGTTGTTTCGCCACTGTTGTTTAATGTAGGCATCGCCTTGGTCCATTTGGTAAAATAGTCCACTGCGACTATTATGTACCCATGCCCCTCGGTCAAGGTGGGGTTACATGTCATGAAATCTATGCCCCATTTGGCAAATGGCCCAATAGCTACTACTGGTTGCAGCGGTGCGGGTGGTCTTCTGGTTTTGCTATCGAAAATTTGACAAGCATGAAAACTTCTAACTGCGGTTATGCAATCTTTGAACATTGTTGGCCAGAAGTATCCTGCTCGTAAAAAATTTTGCATCGTAGCATAACCAGATTGATGCCCCCCACACGCGGATGAATGGCAGTCATTTAGGACTTTTTCGGCCTCCTAAAGGGTGAGGCACCTCCGCAGAACTGTATCGATACCACGACGGTAAAGAGTATCACCGACGATCACGTAGTCTTTTTCTTGGTATCGAATACGTCGTTGTTCGGAGCATGAGGTATTAGACCTGTATGTTTGTGTTTGGAGATAAATGATTATATCTCCATACCACAATTCGCTTGAAGATATCAGAAACAAATTTTCATCCACAATTGCTTCTTCAGATGTTGCATTGTTGGACGACGATGGGAGATCACATAGTAACTCTGCGAATACCAGGGCTTTCTTTGATTTGGATTTTTTGAATTCCAAATCAAAGTCTTGTATAATTTCTATCCATTTCGAATATTTTCCCCCAGCAATTGTCGCGACAATATATAAGTCATGGGGTTGCAATTTGATAAAATGGTAGTTTTTCTGAAGGGGACATAGTGTCAAAATCTCTGTATTGCTTGAATAGCTGCGAGGGCGAGCTTTTCAACGTAGGAGTATTTCATTTCTGTATCATTTAAGTTTCAGCTTAAATAATATATAGGATGTTCAATTCCACTGTCTTCTTGAACTAAAACCATTGCTATGGTCGTATCTGCTACAACCAGATACAGGTTAAAGTCTTTTTGATAATCAGGAGCATACATTAATGATGCTTGTATTAGAGATTTCTTCAAAGCATCAAAGGAGGCTTGCGCGACTTGGTCCTAAATAAAGGGTACATCCTTTTTCAAAAGACAAGTATAACCTTTAGCTAGTTCGGCGTGATTTGGAATGAACCTCTTGAGGAAATTTGCTTTCCCTTGGAGTTTCTGAGTGTAAAGCAGGCTTGAAGGTGGAGGCAAATCGATGATTGCCTGAACCTTGCAAGGGTCGAGACGAATCCCATCCTTTGAGACAACAAAGCCAAGTAAACAACTAAAACTGACACAAAACACACATTTGTGCGGATTGAGTCTTATCTTGTAGTGTCGACAACGTAGAAATATTGCCCTCAAATGGCATGGATGATCGGTCCGCTTTCGTGAATGAGCATAGTTCATAGCTCTCTGAAAAGTTGCCCTGCATTCTTCAAACCAAAGGGTAGCTTGCGATACACGAATGTGCCCCACGGACAAATGAATGAAGTCTCTGATTGGTCCTGTGGGTGGATATTTATTTGATTATACCCAGAAAATCCATCCATGAATGAAAAGATTTCGCATCCAGCGCATTCATCAATTATTTGGTCGATAAAGGGTGTAGGGTAGTTGTCTTTCGGTCAAGCTTGATTCACATCCCTGTAATCAACGCACACTCTAATCGTTCCTTGTTTTTTCATCACAGGAACAATATTCGATACCCAATCGGTTAGAGGAATGGGGTAAATGAAACCAGCATGGAGGATTTTTTCAACTTCCACCTTGATGGCAACGAATTTCTTGGGGTGCACCTGCCTTAGCCGCTGTCATACCAGTTTGACATCTGGATACATCTTAATTTCGTGTTCAACTATGCTCGAGTCGATACCTGGCATTTCATCATATGACAAAGCAAAGACATCTCTAAACTCATGAAAGAGAGTGCTATATATCTCCAGTTCGGAAGAAGAACAAGATTTGCCAACATGAATGTTCTCTACAACATCTGTTTTGGTCGAGATGTTTATGGCAATAGTCTCTTCGATATTGGATAGGTTTCTCTTGGAATCCACCATGTTTACAGTATTCGTCAGAAAGTCAAATACTGAAGGATGTTGTAGGTCGCCGGAATTATCTTCTTTCCAAGTCAGAAGATGGGAACGATGGTGGTGATCTTCCCATGGTGCCCCATCAATCATCATTGATTGAATGACTCCTTCGTCTGTAAGGTGTACTTGCGATCAAGGATCTGAAGGGGTGCCATATTCCTTAGACCTATCTATCCAAATGCTTGATGAGCGTTAATACTGGTTTGCCTCCCATGCTGAGAAGATTGATTGTTATAATATTTCCAATGGGGTTAGAGACAAAACCTGCAAATGATCCATTTTAACATTGTTTTCTGACATCTTTTGAATGGAAGATATCATATTGCAGGTTCCTACATTAGCCACTTCCGCCAAATTGGTAGGAGGCGGTAGGGTAAAGGTTCCCATTAACGTAGGGTCTTTTAGTAGGCCTACTCTGATATTATGAAGCATGCTAGGGCTTCCATGGATCATTGGAATGCTTCCCATAACTTGCGATCTATTGGGGAGAAAAGTTTGTTGGTCGATGATTGTAATTCCTCCTTGGGAAGGAAATGCAATTTTCCTAAAGTAGGTTGACACAACAGCTGCCATGGCATATATCCACGGTCTTCCGAGTAGGATGTTGTAATCAAGATTCTCGTCGATGACTTCAACATCGATTTCTACTGTTTTTCCCCCCCGTTCGACTTGCAAGTTACTTAGTATCCCATATGGGGTGTACGTTTGTCCATCAAATGCTTTTAATGTTGTTGACAATCACGATAAAGATGGAGACCCCAGAGTTTTCCAGAAACTCATCGACATGATACATGTGGATGCTCCCTCATCAATAATTGTTCTATGAATAGTTTTGTTGAGGGCTTTCACTTGAATGAGGAAAGCTAGTTGGGCTGATAATTGAGGGTCATATCCTTTATGATTAAAAGATATAAGATTGGAATCCATTGGGTCAATCCCACCTATTGCTGATAATAAAGCTTGCTTTGGGAGGGGCAATTTTGCAGCACCTCAAGAGTCGACATCGCGGATGGCAATTGAGCTAAATCCTCCACTATATTATAGTGCTCTGCTACTCAGGCACGAGGATTAAACGTCGATTTGTGTACTACTCCCTTTGGGAGTTTTATTGTTAATTCAGGAATGATGGGTGGAACGACTTCTGTTGAAGTTGTTGTTGGACTACTAGGTTGATTTTTATCCTTGTTGCTCAACATTTGTGGATTCCTATAATCTTTACTCCTTGTCGTTATTAGAGTATCATTCAGTTTCTTTGAGACTGACAACATTAGTGCTTGAGACGGGGAAGCATTTTCGCTAGCAACCAGATTTGTTCCTGGGTTTGGAAACGGATCCATCAGTACATCCGAGGTTTTCAAACTTTTGAAGAATTTTCTAAGTTCTTCTTTATACGGACACTCTTTGGTCCAGTGACCGTCATCACATATACTGCATGGATTTTTGGGTTTCGCATTCCCAGAAGGGTTTGCAGAAGGTTTCCTAGGAGATGAGTCTCCCTGGTTTTTCTTCTGCCCTTGTGTTTTCTTCTTACCTCCTGGTTGCTTGATTTCTTTGTCTTTGTCTATTGACACGACATTTACTTTTGAGGCTAGAAATTCCTCATTTTCATCTTGACTCGAAACCGTGTGGGCCTTTTTCGATGTGGCCTTTCTGGTTTTAGTGCTTGTTGTACCTATCACACCATCGCCGGCATGAGAGTCTTTGTTTGATTTAGGAGGCGGAGGAACGGAGAATTATGGTCTAGGAGCGTCAGGGATTTTATCGTATAGCATGCCAGACTGAGTATAGATCAAGTCTAGATATTGTGCACGAGCAATAACTTGCTCTTCAGTGACGACTCCCCCCTTTTCCACATCTTCTGTAATAGCGGGTAACAGTGACTTAATAAACCATTCAGCCAATAGCTGATAAGGAACATATGTTTTTACCATTCTACGATGACGCTGCCACTCATGAATATGATTGGATATGTGAGTGGCTGTCGTTTGTTTGAAATTGGTAAGCATCTCAGTTCTTGTTTCGTACCTGATAGGTAACTGAAAATTTGTTAAGAAGGTTGTGGCTAGGGTACTGAAGTTATCAAACGATCCTCTAGGCAGTTCGATATACCACTTTGCTGCTGGACCAGTTAACGTGCGCTGAAAGAGGCGAAGCCGAATCGAATCATCATTGAGAGTGTTTGATGAACACCATAGATGAAAGGTCATCACATGATTTGATGGGTCTTCGCCTAAGATTTCCATTAAATTTAGGAATATCCGATAGAAGTTTATGCGGAATCGCCAGCCACCAAGGGGCGTAGGCAATTGGATCGTTCATTAGTCGACTTTAGATCCGGTAACTCTAGAGTTGCCAACAAAGGGCAACTGTTGATTCAAGCTTGGTGAGCATACCCCAGGATAAGACAGAATTGTTTGAGTAGTTGGTCTTTGCATACCAACATAATGCATTTGATGTTGGTAACTTTGGTAAGGTTGATGGGCATAACCATTATGATATGGTTGATACTGCTGCCCATTACTTGCAAAGACTTGTTGCTCATATCCTTGGTAAGCTTGCTGGAATTGCTGTTGTTGGTATTGCACTAGCCATGGTTGTGAAGCCATGGACTGTTGTCCAGCACTGACTGTTTGACCAAGATGGGGATTGGTGTTCCCCATTTGAACTTGTGCCGTTCCACTAGTTGGTGACTATGGTTGTATCGGAGGTACAAGAGATTATTGTATGGCGACCTGTGAAACTTGAGGTTAGCATACAATTGGTGACGCTTGCACTTGCAATACTGCCACAATAGCCGGCGTAGTGGGGATTTTTGTCATAGGTGAACTTTGTTGTATTGAGCATACAACTCTTGGTTGTTGAGACAGGATTGGGACCCAACCACTAGTTGTGATTCCAGCATAACCCAAATTTTGTTGCGAACACACGCATGGTTGTCCCTCTGGGGAAGACAATGAAAGGGTATACAACCCTCCATACGATGGTAATCCGGTGCTCAAAGGAATAATTTGCCTTTGGGGACCAATTTGTCCAAATTGATCTTGTGATGGATCAATTTGTCGAGACTCAACGTAAGAGATTCCAGATATAATTCCAGACGAACAAATGGGAACAGTCCATACTGTCGAAATAGTCCCAGGATGGACTCCATCTAGCGATTGAAAGCTGGTTGGGACAGATGGCACGCCGACGAACATTGTCGGAATAGCAGAAGGAGCTTCCCCCATTGTTTTGTCGGGTGACACAGTCCTTGATGTTGAAAATTGTTCAGACATATTAACTTTATCCAAAAGATTCCTAAGTGATTCTTTAGGAACTTCCGAGGGTGGGTGAATATTTTCTGATGAAGAAGGATATAGGGCAATCCCAGCTCCAAGTTGTGTTGGAGTGCTAGATGGAGGATCTTCCACAATCTCTTCTATGGCAAACAATCTAGGAGGAAGAGGTAGACCGTCAGGTCCGTAAAATATTTCTGGTGCCGAAGAAGATGTAAGTTCTGTAGCAGTGGATGCTTGGGGAGTAAAACCTTCCGAATCGGCTGTAGACGGAGCCGGTTCAGGAATAGAAGTGTTAATCATCACACTAGGATCAGTTGTAATGTCCTTTTGTTGTTGTGGAATTTCTTCTGTAGAGGGAGGGGTTCCAGAAATGTTCAGAGTAATCGGAGTCTTTGAGGATGTTGGAGTGCTTACTCCCACCAACCTAGGGGACTTTGATCTAGTTAAACTAGTTCGCTTTGTCCGGAATGGGTTCGCTTCCAGAGTCAACGATGGTTGACTCGTAAGTCTCTGTGAACGACGGGGTTTTGATTGACTTTCTTCCACGATTGTGGATTACTTGATCAACTCAAAATAAAAAGGGAAAAATGTTTTTTGAATTAAATTAATTTTAGACACTTTGACACAACTTATTTTTTCAATTTTAAAGAGTCAAGAAAAAACAAAAGGTGACTCTAGTCGCCTTCGATTTTTATTGAGCTTGAAGTGACAAGCGCTCCGAGGACCTTTTCTTTTAAGGAGTTTGAAAAGGAGCAAAATGGACTTCTCTTGAGATCTAGGCAAAGAGGATTACCAAACCAATCGTAAAACTGCAGAATACTTTTTACGGTACGATAGCCAATCTTCCCGAATGCTGTGTTCGGTGCATTACGATCAATAAGACAATAGACACGGCTTCCTAAGGATAAAGGATGCAGCCTATTGTGGTCTCCTAATATATACGCAACGGTACATGGGAGCACAAGTCTGTACTAGCACTTGCCATCTCAGAGTGGAGGAATCACCCAACCAGCACTGAAAGCAATAGTTACCAGGCTTTACAACGCCAGAATACGTCTCTAGCCTAGACCTCTAGATGTCGTGCGTTAAGTTCCAAAGCGTTGTTAGATTCATTGAATTTATTTTAAGTTGATCTTGCTTAACAGTTTGCCTTTCAGGTTCACCACGTGATGTATGCATAATTCCTAAAATCCAGTCTAAGATGATAAACAAACATTTTATCTTCTTTCAGCAATGAAAATCCTAGCTACTAAAGGGAAGAAAGTCAAGCATATTTTCTTCACAGAGCACGGAGCACACGCTAATATGCACAGTCCTAAATCAAGCCAAGCATTCAAAATGCAAATGCACATGCATGTATCTGTTTTCAACTCTCTTAATGTGTGAATGACGTCAAGAAAGCTATGTGCAAAACTGAATTACTTTTAAAGCGACAGTACTCAAAAAAATTCTTTTTCAAAACGAAGTGAAAGTAAGAGATACACTTTGCGATTTTGAAATGGAAATTGCTTTTCGACACTTTAAAACTAATTATTCAAATCATATGCAATAGTAACTATATAACTAACTATCTGAAACAATGGAATTGCTTTCTAAAACTGAAAACGATAGCTACGACACTTTTAGATCTAGAGACGACAGTTCGACTATGCTAATTTTTGCAATTTAGAACTAAAACGACGCACAATACATAAAAAAAACATTTATAGTTCTTTGCACTAAGGAGGGAGAATAATGCAAGAGAAGGGGGTATTCACAGAAGTACACTGATTACAGACAGCAAAAACTCTTCAATAAGACTGAAAATAGTGAGAAACATCCACAGTCGGAGGGTAAATTTACTCCTCCCTGACCATCACACCTGTTACACAGTGAACTCATTATGTAGTGCACCTACTCCATTCGGGAAGTGTGATGCATACAGGTTGCCTTGAAGGCAGGGTGCGATGGTAGGAGTGCGAGACTTTGAATGAGATTTCACTCATAGTTTGCAATCTAGTTCGGGTGTTAAGGCTGAATAAGTAAGGATCAATGTATGTAAAACATAGGGGTGATCTAAGAGGTTACTAGAGCCACCACTTAGGGCAATTATATTGCTTGTAGATCTATTGTTTAATTCATAAACAAAACACGGAGATTGACTGAAGCAGCATTGATCTACTTTGCATTTGTATGACAAATGTAGTTCGAAGCCTAGCTGGCTTGACTTCAGGCTCCATCTGTATGTTTATGAAAGAAACAAGGATAGATAGGCTAACAAGTAATCTAGTCGGTCCCTAGCGGAGTCACCATTTTGTTACACGGGAATAGTGTCCACTCAGATGCTACTATTCCCACTAAGATGGGTGGTTATCTTAGAAACAAACAATCAAAGTCTACTATCGATTCCTTTTATGAAAATAGATGAGAGGAGAACCAAGAAGGCCAACCTGAGTCTTGCACTCGATTTCCTCTCCTTCTTGATAGAGTTTTACCACTTATTCTTTGTCTGATCAGCTTCAAAAGGACTTGTAGAATCACAACAACATACCACTATGCAAGAAACAAGGATCTAAATTCATAAATAATGCAGGATCAGATGTGCGTTAACCATATACAAGCATATATAAACAAGTACACAAGAATATGGAAGGAAACATGAATAGCTTTATTCAGATGAAAAGTAGCAAGAAGATTACAACCATGAGCTCTGACCCAGCATCATCCTCCAGCTAAAAAGCCCTTCTTCACCTCAAGCAAAGCTAGATCACCCAACACTATGAATGTACACCATAATACCAACAACACTTCTCTATAAGATACAAAATTCCAGCCCCTGGATCTCTGTGATGAGGGATCCATATATAGATGATTACAGAGAGGTGAGTCATATTTTGGGATCTTGATTAGTGTCTCTCTTTGATAGTTATTTCTTCCACTTGGAGAATGATGATCTCTTACTCATCCCTGGTCGAAAATGGAGTGGCAAGTGTCAGAGGGGAAGCTTTTGGAAGATTCCATGATCTTCCATCTTGCATTTTTGTCCCTGCCATTTGTCCATTCCCGACCATTGCACCCTACAGAGGAGGAAATCAGTATGCATCACACCCTGTACATTGGGAAGGTGATATGCATCGCACCCTCTGCATTGAGCTTTCAGTATGGTCCAGCTTTGACCATTTATGAGTAGTTTTCAGTGGAGAACTTCTGGGAGATGATGTAATCAGCTGACCTTGCTCCTTTAGGCAGTGAAGCAACACTTTTAGGGAATTAAGAGCCCTCAATTTATGGACATTTGTGATTGGGTTTGAGGTGCCCAAAAATGTCTATAACAGTTGCCCCCTAAAGCATGAGGTCATTAATCATTTTTGATGTCGGGTGAAATGCTTTACTATGAGGATCTGAAGTTTTTCCGAGCTGGGAGGCGACCTGTAATAAGATACGATACAATACATTATTTTGAAAACATTTTTTCATGATCTAGTTGAGGTGGGCATTCCCATGCTCAGCTTTATAAACTCATTTTCATGTACATAGGACAAACGATCGTCTGTGTGACAGAATGATGATATGGACACATCATCCTTCAATTTGGATGATCATCTGTTCGGCAATGATGTACACTGCATGTTTTTATATTCCTGAATATATCGCAACCTAGATGGATGAAACTAAATCAGGGTCTTCTAAACTTGTTCAATCTTCACTCGAAGTACAAGTCGATCCATGTGAAAAATGTTCTGGAGTCGAACATGGAAAGACATCGCTTGATTACCAGCCAATGATGTAAGTTGTTAACAGGCGCAAGAGGAATCACCAATAATGACAATGACCCTCAAGGTACTACAGTACAATTCACGTTGTGTGAAAAGGGACTTGGCGTCGAACACCACGTAAAATCTCTTGGTCAAAGGCCATTGATGTAAACCTATCGCCGAAAGTGAGAAACTTGCCATTGAGGCATGCAAGCTTCAAAGTACTAAAAGGGTTGCTCCTATGTCAACTTCTTGGATAATGAGTTGATGTCGACAAGAAGTGACCCGTCGTAGGAGGGCCTTAATGAATCCCACATCAACGACACAGAACGAAGCAAATGATTTTGGAGGTGAAAAAAAACTGACGATACAGGGTCCAGTGTGGCGGTCATGAAGGAATGAAGCATGAGTGTATTGCAGTGGGTGAGACATAGGTGAATTGTCTGAATGACTTCTCTTGAACATATCGGTGACACGGACGATGGATTGGTAGCGTTAACCCCTAAGATGGATGGTGTGACGGACCAATGGTGAAGACCAGTGAACGGAACAACCTAACCTGGAATGGATGCGGAAGGAAAGTGTCATGTTCAAGAGCAACTTGCTACCAATAAAATTTCTTCTTATTTTCTTCCCAATTTTCCCCAATCATTACTGACTAGTACCTCTTTATTTTTGTCAAGCTTGAGGAGGATAAGATATGCTTGTTCTATAATCGGCCCTTCGGGCGAACCTGTCGCTATATTTTAGCGAGCCTAGCGACAGTGAAACTCGTTCTCGTTCATTTGGACGAGTTTGTCACTATTCGGTTTTAACGAGCTTAATGACAAAGATAACTTGGTCTCTTTCAATTTTAGAGAGTCTAAAAGAAACGGAAAGAAGACTCCAAAGATTATTTTTCGTTGATCCCATTTCATTACAAAGATATATCACTTCGATGCCATTCCAATATAGAGATCGAAATAAAACAAAGATCTGACGCTATCTAACAATGATGTGAAACTATGTGGTGCAAAAGTATAGACATGACAGAGACTCCTGTATAAATTTGTGAGGGTTCTAAAGCCAAGAGTGTGCATACATGTACTCCTATGCGAAAGAAATCAATCCTATATCTATATGCAAGAGCATTATATCAAGACTACTATACCATAGAATAGAGAGGGAGATCATTATGCTGAGAGTCCTATGCTAATGCAGACATGCTTAAAGCAAGAGAGAAGAACTTGTGAATCTCCGACCAATCTTAGTCATCCGAAAATGTTTACAAACATTCCCATCTAAAATATTTCCTTTGGAGATAAATGAAATTGGGTATATATAGTAATTTTCAAATGTGAAGGGTCACGACCAAGTTTGAAGAAACAACTTTTGAATTTGAAATAAAAGGATTTTCCCTTGAATAGAAAAGGTTGACTTAATGTCAATAAAACGTAATTCAAATAATAATTGTTAAATATGTTCTTTCATCCCATGAAAATTTATTTAGATCATAAAGGAATTTGACTGGGGAAAAAGAGCTTCCCTTTGGAAATTCTTCCTAACATTGCCTTAATTTCAACACAATTTAATACTCAAGAATATTTGAAGAAAGTATTGAATAATTCTCCATGGTTTTGGGGAAGAGGTGGGCTCTTCATTAGCTCTTGGTTCTTACATTTTGATGTCACATAAAATGGTGGTCTCAACAAAGTTTGTATGGGTGAGACTACGAAACCTCCCCCTTCCTTTCTAGCACCATAATTTTCTAAAGAAAATTGGGAGCACCCTGTGAAATTTCAAAAATATGGACCTTGATAAAACAAAGATAGGTATATTCACCTTCATCATAATATGTGTACAAATAAACCTTAACAAAGATATACTAAATTTCATTAAACTAAAACACAAAATCATTCAACGGACCCAATTTTTAGATCATGAAAATACAACTTTTAGATGTGGTGTACGTTAACAAACATGACGCTTGCACAATGAAAACGAGATGAGGGGTACAAATAGAGAAGATGTTTTTTAGAGTTGAGAATTAGACAAAGAAATTCCACCAAAGATATTGAGAATTTAATTGGAAATGGTTTCAACTGACCTCAACTCATGGGGATGGCATAACACACAAAACAAGAAAGGAAAAACAAAGAAGTTAAGTGATTATTAAAACACTTAACTTCAATTTTTTTAATTTAATTCTTACAATTTTTTCTTCTTATTTCTTATAAGCTAAGAGACTTAGCTTACTAAATTCTTTCAACATCTACAAAATTAAATTTTGTTTTTTATTTCAAGTGAAATGAAATTAAGGTTTTTTTCCTTTGGGAATAAAATCATAAAAAAATACAATATTTTTTAATTGTAATTTTTTTTTGTTTTTGGCTTACATATCAAGGTTACCTATTTTTTAGCTATAGAATAATAAGTAGTTAAACTTACATTGAAAATAATGTAAGAAAAATTGAATAATTATAAAGGAAAATGAATAAGTAATAGATATATGAATAGAGTTTAATTAGCCTCTTTATTCCTTTTCTTTAACAATTGCCATTAAAATTTTGTTATATCATGATCAATAAAATTAGGGATTTTAATTAATTATATTTTTCTCAGTGGCACAATATGAAGGGCATTTATAATTCCTTTCATCTTTTGACAAACAAACTTTTAAAATTAAAGTAAAGTATTTTCTAAATGAAATAAAAAAATGTGAATTAAAATTAAAATAATACATGTTTAGTTATTTTTTATTAAAAGAACTATGAAACATTTGTAATCTTATTCTCACTATACTTGCTAAGTTCATTTTTTAGTATGAATGAGAAGTTGTAAAAACATTTTATTCTTTCTCTCAACCATAAAATAATTAAAAATATATAAAAGTAAAATAATCTTATATTTTCTCCCTGGAGTATGAGGAATATGTCTAAATTTTTATATTTTGTCAAATTATTTTAATCCAATACTTAAATAAACTAACTATATATATATATATATATATATATATATATATATATATATATATATATACTATATATTATATATATATATATAGTGTATATATATATATTATGTGTGTGTGTGTGTGATATATATATATATGTATGTGTATATATATATATGTATGTATATATGTGTATAGATATAGATATATATATATATATATACACACACATATATATATATATATATATAAAATATAATAATAATAAGATATATATATATATCTATATCTATCTATCTATCTATCTATATATATATATATATATATATATATATATATATATATATATCTAATAAAAAAATAAAGTATTTCAATATCAACATAGAAAAGTAATAAGTAAGAAAAGATAAATGTCCTGAATAAAATATTTTAATATATAAGATTAAATGATATTAACATATATTTACCGTTATATTAATAACAAAAAGACATTTTATAATGGATATAAAATTTTATGTTGTTCATAAGTGGCATATTTCAATAAATATGTATATATTATATAAAGAAATTACATAAAATAAATTTTTAATGGCTAAAACATTTTAATAGACTCGCCATTCTACATTTTGGTTTATTTTCTTCAAGTATATTTTTTGGTCACTTTTGTCTAAACTATAAAAAATGCTTTTGAAATTGTGAGATTATTGTGAGATCGCCGAGTTAATATTTCTCTCATGTAAATAATTGTAATTATTTAAATGGATGAGAGAGGGACAAAAATTCCATTACAGATTGCTTGAGGGAATTGTGGCCTTAAATATTTGTCTTGGTTTGCTAAGTTGTCTTAAATGGTCTAACTATGCCATAAATTACTTTAAAGAAGAAAGCACAAGTCTAGGTGTGCTTTAGCTCCAACCATAAGCAAGGAAGAGGAAAAAACATTAAAGGGAAAATGGGTTACACTTTCTAAGGAGGCTGAGTGATGTGGAATCATGGATAAGGATGGTTAGTTAGTTTGTTGGGAAAAGGGAGGAGTACCATCATACATTCATTCCATTCATATACTCTCTGACACACATATGCACAAAGGAATACACAGAGAGAATAATATTCCGCAATAAACATAAGTAGTGGGAGAGTGCAGAGAAGGAAACATCTAAAAATGGTTGTGGAAGAGGACTTAGAAGGAAACATCTAGAATTGTTGTTGCTAAGAAGCGGAAGAAATTTAAAAATAAATAGTTGAAGAAGCCTCACAGAGGCTTCTTGGGTAAAATTGTTAGGTCCCTATAATACTATTGATTCCCCCATTACTATTGTGGTTGTATCCCTTATTTTTACTGTTGTTCCCCTATTGTCCCCATATTGCTATTATTGTGCCCCATAGAATCCCACTATTGTTATTTGTGTGTCCTTGTATTATTATTGTTAGGTCGGATTTGGTTATATTGTGACCCCTTAGACTCCTATATATAGAAATGAGGTTTTGTCATTTCTACCATCCAAGAATTTTTCATCTGTGTAATGTAAAGGAGATTGACCCCTCAAAGAGGCTTATTTCTAAGGCACTGATCTATCTTTTCTATATTTTTGTGAGCTGGTTTCATAACATTTGGTATCAGAGCTTTGGATTCTAGGGTTTCACTGCTCCAAATAAGCCATCATGGCATTTTCACTATAACTTTTTTGCTATGAAGTTTCATAAGCTAAAAAAAAAACTATTTGAGATGGAATCGGTCTGAACTTCGGGCCTGAATTTCAAATATTGTATTGCTATATTTTTTGAGATATAATCTGAGGAAGTTAGAGTTTTGGCAGTCCCCCGAATTACATTCCAAATAGGTGACCTTGAGAAAAATGTCATAACTTTCGTTCTAAGCATTAGATTGACTTTTCACTAGAAGTTACAGAAAGAAGATGGACTCTAGTTTTTTGGGTATCATTTTCAGAGTATAAGGTTGAAACTGTGACCAACAACATGTCGTACAAGTTCACTCTACTAAACTAGTCTATACTCGGGTCATCGTGGGAGATTTGGCATAACTCTTCATTGGAGAATCCAATCTTGATCAAACTTGTGGGGTTAGAAAGATTACTCAGAGGGTTACCACAAGAGGAAAATTCAGACATTGGAGATGCAAAATTACAAAGATACATCAGATTCAATATTGAGCTCCTAAAAAGTGAAAAAACATGTGTAGTTTTATTTAATTTTTACATAAGCTTGGTTTAAAAAAATAGTTTGAAGGAATTCAAAGGGCATAGTGAAACATTATTATTAGTAATTTATGCCCCAAAGAAAGTAAATGGAAACACTTAGTAAGGAACCTGAAAGCTCTAACATGACTCATGAAGAAGAGGAAGAAATGCAACATGATATATCAAAATTACGAGACCAAGTGCAACAAATTTCACTCGTACAAACAGTAACAGAAGCTAAGATGGATGGCTTAAATAAATATGTAGAAGCTAATATGTATGGCATGAAAGCTAAGATGGATGGTTTAAAGAAATATGTAGAAGCTAAGATGAATGACATAAAATCTAAGATGGACGGCATGGAAGCTAAGATTGATGGCATGGAAGCTAAGATGGATGATTTAAAGAAAGGAATGGAAGATTTGAAGATAGATTTGACAAATTTTCTACAAGAAATGCTCACTAATGGTGAAAGGGTAGTAAAGGAAACTCATGATGAGAACAAAATAAATGTTAATCATGATTTCATAGACTCTGATGTTGGATCAAATAACCACCATGTTCCAAATATCGATATGAGGAAGTCTGATGGCAAGGATCCCGGAACATGGATACTACAGATGGAGAATTTCTCGATCTTCATAATGTGAAAAACAAACAAAAGGTATGCATTGCAACTTTATATTTGGAAACAAATCAGTTTGTATGGTATCTATGGATTTGCTCTCGTAAACAAACTATCACTTGGGCTATTTTTTATGGATGAAATGATAGCACATTATGAGGATACAAAAAGAAACACTTTTTTTAGCCAATTCATAAATCTAAAAAAAAAGGTTTCAATGATGGAGCACATTAAGGACTTCCAAATATTGAATATAAGGGTAAACGATGTTCTAGAGGAGCATAGGATTGATGTGTTCATAGGGACTTTAAAGGATAACATCCAACATGAGGTTTGCCTTTGGGAACCAGATTCATTGGAGAAGACATTCAAGTTGGCAAGAAAAATGGAAAGAAAAATTATGGCAACAAGGAAGCCTACCACTGACAATCATAAAGATGGAAGTGTTGTTGCCCCCAGCCATCCACAAGCGAAAAGGTTGACACAACAACAATTGGAAGAAAAAAGAACAAAATGGCTTTGTTACAATTGTGATAACAAATACACTGAAGTTCATAAGTGTGCCGAGAAGAAATTATTTTACGTAGATGGTGAAGAGGAGGAAGAAAATGAACAAGAAATGTCAAAAGAATATGTTATACACCGGGAAAAAACCCTAGAAAAAGGAGAAATGAATCTGACCATATCTTGTAATGGATTGGATGGAATTACCACTCCTCAAACTATCAGGATAAAAGGGCATATCAAGAAGAAAAAGGTAATAGTGTTGATTGATTCGGGAAGTACCCATAATTTTATTCATTGTATGATAGCTAAGGAATTGAATTGCTTCCTATATCTAGCACTAGAGTGTTAAGTGATGGTTGAAGAACCAACTTGAATTTTTTGGATTAATGAACCTAGTGGATTGGGAAGAGTCATTGAGGTGCTAGTGAGGGCTAAAGAACTTCCAAGAGTTACCTTTGGCTAAGGTATTTGGTGCTCGACCCATAGATGAACCACCTGGAGAGTGATTTATTTACCCACCAGTAGCTTAACCAATGATGAACCTTCCTTATTTTCATCTCTCTTCTCCTATAAGTAAGCTAAAGTTCTGTGAATTATGGTATATTTGCATGGATGTGATTATGCCTGAAAAGTGTTAATGATAATGAGATTTGTTGGTGTATGAAGGCAATGTGTCATTGTGGCATCTTGTTCCAACTATTTTGTTGGTTTAAATCTCTGAGAAGCACTCCACCTCAAGATTTGAAATCTGGCTTGAGGGTAATAGATGCAAGTAATAGTGCCTGTAGCTTGTCTATGGTTGCATTGAGATTTGAAGCTCCATTCTCAATTTCCAACCCTCTTTTCCAATAAGATAAGTATCTAACTATGCCTCTATGCATTCGAAAAAGCTTTTGTAGGTTAAGAAATGTGGTTTGATGTGTTCTTGTAGATGTCAAATTCCTTGTATACATGCTTGAAGCAATGGTTGAAATTATATGTGTTGTGTAAGTATGAATAATAGTGATTTTCAGTTAAGATGACTAAATGAATCTCTTTGTGTATTTGTGAGATTTTATGAAATTGGTGATTGGCATGTTTCTTGGACAAATTTGTGTATAGGTTGCGTGTATGACTGATAACAACATGAAATACTCTATGATGTGATTAAGGGAAGTAGTTGAGTTACTTATGGTTCAGTGAAGGGAACTAAGATGCTTGTTTAATGTCTTTTAATGACCATGTAGGCTTCACCAAATATTATTTTCCTAGTGAACTATGGGAATAAATTACACGTGCACTTTAGCCAATCTTCCTAATTGCATGGGCATAGAAATCCATCACTTCCATAGACATAGATTGTGGAAAGCACCTCTAATATTTCGAAAGGGAAAGTGCCTGCAAGTCATGGAAGTTCAGCCTATATGGGATTAGTTGGAATACTTATTAGTGTAAAATCTTGCTAGATAGGATCCAAATTACTGGTTGGACACGTCAGGTCAGTGGTTGAGAGATCTGATTGAAAAGGTTGAATCTTGGCATAATAATACATTGGACCAAAGGAGTATTTATGAAATAGCTAGGTGGGATCTACTAGCCAACGGTTAGACTAGTTAGTCCTGGTAGCGTACTTGGGTGAAACATTTTTTCAAATCTAGAGAAAGGAATGTTAATCAGGCCATGTCAGAGTTGAGCCATGTCAGAGTGGGCCCATGTTACGATTTAGAATAGTTGGTTGGGTTGGGTTGAGAGACTAGGTTAGAAATCTACTTGTGGAATGGTGGGTGGGGCTATCCTCCAACTACTTGAAGAAGAATGCCTAACCATGTGGAGTGCAACAGTGACAGAGAAAATACATAAGGCACCATGTGGGTACACCTGACTGTCATGTGGAAATTGGTGATGATGTGGCAAGGTTGTAATGGACTATCTTTGAATGGCCATATATTATAATCCATGATTCAGATTGAGGTGAAAATTATATTGTTGGAAAGGTATTGATAAAATGAAAATAATGATGTCATCTATTTTAAACTTTGAGAGCTTCAAAAAATTTAGTCTCCATATCCATAATTGAACCTTGGAAGTTGGGTTAGCATAGTAGTTGCCTTCTTCTAACCTAGTTTGGGCTTGGGCTTACGAGGGGGCGTATCAGAGAGTCGTATCAGAGCATCCAGGTTCAACACTTGGGCTGGATGGGCTATATCATGGGAAAAATAATTACAAGGTTCCTTCCAAGCCCTTGGGAATAAGCTGGTATTTTGTTACAGAGTTAAAAAATCAAATGTGTTTCATATTGAATTTTAAAAAATGGATAAAACAAAGGTTTAGGAGTTAAAAGTTGATCTGTGATTGATTAATTGAATGTATGTGATCTGAATTAGATCCATAAAATACTTCAATAACCATGATTGTATCAGGTCGGAGAAAATATGTAAGGAAATCCAAAACAGTGATCAAAAACACCCTGAACTAGTGGCAATGGCAGCCAGCGTGGAACGACGAGGACCTCGGTCAAAGCGCGCTAATGGAGGCCCATGGAGAGTGGGCAGGAAGCAAATTTAGCCCCTGGGAGCCCCAGATCAGGAAACAGAGGTGGATTCTGATGCACGATTAGCACTTCACTGGGTGAATAGGGTTGAAATGGGGGGAAGCTCGAGCACTTGGACATATGGCAAACCGGAGAACTAGAGGCGAAAAAGGAAAAAAATGATAATCTTACAAGGCGGGACCCGCGCTCTAGAAACCGGTGGTATTGATCGGGGTGTCCTCAAATGGCAAACAGTTTGGAGAAAACAGAGCGATCCCACTCAAAGATTGATGCATGGTGGTGGAGGTGAGAGAAAACCGTCGTTGATCGCGTGTTATTGGTCGAGAAGGTCAACTACGCAAGACATGCATAAAACGTTGGATCTGGGGAATCCATATGAGACGATTGAGATTGCACCCGATGGAGGAAGCAGAATCAATGAAGGATTAAGCTGTTTTGTAAATATTTGAGGTTTTTTTGACTGCCATGGTGGAAGAAAGACTCATCCATGATGAAACTGAAGAAATGAATCGACGAAGCAAGCTGACACTATTTAGAGGAGGACATGTGGCCACTTCCTAAGCATTCATGTTGATGTCAAACAGGGAACTTCAAGCGCAACTGTAGAAGGTGAATTGACAGAGGCCAAAGTGGAACTGAACGGGCATGAGCTCGAATGGCTAAAAGCCATGAACAACGAGACAAAATACACTGTTGAACACTGAGAGAAAGAAGCCAGAGAAGAAGGCAATAAAGCAACAGCAGGAAGAGACAGAGGGTTGAGCTGACCAGCGGCAGTGTCGAGCACCAGAGCTTGAGAGATTCAAGCCATCCCATAGAGGAATCTGTCTGGGGTGAGCACCACATTGGGCTCTTGCAACTATCGATCAGAAGGTCACGGAGCTGGTAGGAAGAAGAAGAGTCTGTGTACTCCAGTCGCTTGGGGAATTCAAGAACCACGCTGCCAAGTAAAACCTGCTTTAGGAGAACTCACTTTGAGTCCCTCTATTGTAATTCTCTGCTTAAGGGAACAATAAAACAAGGCCACCACTGAAAGTTGGACCAGAGAAGTAGCCCAGGAGAACAGGGTGAACTCCTTATTAAAATTCTCGTGTCTTTATGTTTTCTTATTGTATTTCTCTGTGTCTTTCCATTTTGAATGTCTGTGTATTGGCAATCTGATCGATCCGTTGTTTCAATAACACATAACACACACCAGCACATGAGTCTGTAATACCTTTGTTTAATAAATCTTTAACTGATGTCACTCATAGGGTGAATATTAGATCAAGCGGTATCAAAGCTCAAGGTTGTAAGGTTAAGACAAGCTTGTTTTGGTTTAGCTGTGAATGCTCACTATATCAAAACTCAAACTAGGAGAAGGAGAGTTGGTGGAAACTAACCCTGAAATTGGGAGAGTTTATTCTCAGAAGACAATGTCAGAGGAAGGTTCTATAGGGCCAGACCCTAAATTCATAGAATGTTTCCTAGCTATAAATTCTATGATAGAAGAAATGTATAGGGACTTTAGAAAGCATAAGGATGAAGATTCATCATGTTCCAAACAAGATAAAGAAGAAGATGAGTCTCATTCCCATGACCACTCAAAAGGAAAAGGGAAAGGAAAAAGCTTTCTCACACCTCCTAATAGCCCTGTGTATATAAGAGAGAATCTTTGATTAAGTTAGATGTTAAATTTGATTTGCCCGTATATGATGGAGAGTTGAATGTTGAAAAGTTGGACAATTGGATTATAAAAATTGATGTATATTGTAGGGTACAGAACATAAACTCAGACAAGAGTAAGATTCAGCTGGCAAGCCTATGCCTAGGAGGCACTGCCTTAGTTTGGTGGGAAGGCAGAACACAAGCTGATATGAAGAAGCATGGTAAGACCATCTCTTTCTGGAGTGAATTTGTTTCTGCCATTAAGAAATAGTTCTATCCATTAGCCTACATGCAACAATCCATGATGAGTTGGCAAACTCTTCGGCAGTTGAAAGGGAAAAGTGTGCAAAGGTACACTCAAGAATTCAGAAAGACAACATTGATGTTGGGTATCTCATTAGACTCACCAGAAACTCTTTTAAAGTACATTGGTGGTCTATACAGCTACATGAGGCATACCATCCTCATGTTTAACCCCAATAGTATAGATGAGGTATCTGTACAAGCTACTCATCTAGAGGCTAGAGGGAAGAATGGAAATCCGGAAGTTGGGGGATCATGCCAATCCACTATAAGCGAGAGCAAGGAGAAAAGAAAGCAGAAGTGGAAAGCAATGAAGGCAAACACTACAAAGAAAAGCAAAGCTTCATGCACTCACTGTAAAAAGGATGGGCATGATGATGAGCATTGTTGGACTCTGCATCCGGAGCTGAGACCTAAGAAGTCTGAGGGCAAGAAGAAGAAAACTGTTGCAGTTATTCAGAAAGATTTGGGGTCAGACTTGGGAGGTGAAACAATCATTGCAGCCACAGGTATAAAAGGTAATAATTCTGAAGCATCTACTAGTAATTTTGCTCAATCTATTAATGATGAAAAACATGAGAGAAAAAGACATGAGCTTTTCCATATTCAAGTTGTTTCCAGATATCAAAAGATAGATACATTGTTTGATAGTGGTTCACAAGTAAATTTGATTTCTGAAGCAATTGCAAAGAAATTGGGATTAGCAACTACATCTCACAAGAAGCCATACCCATTAGGATGGTTGAATGATAAGGTACAACTAAAAGTGACCAGACAATGCAAACTCAAGTTTTCTTTTGGTTTAGCATTTGTAGATGAGGTTGAGTTAGACATAATTCCTTTGGATATATGTGGAATTGTTTTGGGGAGTCCTTACTTGTATGATAGAAAAGCTATTTTCTATAGAGCTGAGAACAAGTATCTACTTGTTAAAGATGGAATACTTTGTAAGAGCTCATAAGCTCAAGAGTAGTTATACTCTCATAAATTCAGGGCAGATGAAAAGAATGATAAAGTCATGCAAAAAATTCTTACTAATGGTTGTAAAGGAAAAGAAACCTGATAAAACCAATGTATTTGAGGGCTGTAATGCTAAACAACAAACTGATATAGAAAAGATTGTTTCAGAGTATGATGTTCTATTTTAGGAACCTAAAGGTCTGCCACCCAAAAAGGAAATAGTACATGATATTATTTTGTAGCAAGATGCTCCATTGCCTAACATTGGAATATACAGGTTGTCTACTTTAGAGAATGCTGAAATCAAGAAGCACGTGCAGGAGTTGCTCGATAAGGGCTTCATCAGGCCTAGCACATCACCATGTGGGTCACCAATCATTTTGGTGAGAAAGAAAGATGGCTCATGGAGAATGTTCATTGATTACCAAGCACTAAATAATATAACAATCAAAAATCATTATCCCCTTCCTCGCATAGATGATCTTTTAGATCAATTGAAGGAAGCTGTTTATTTCACCAAGCTAGATTTGCACAGTGGATACCATCAGGTTAGAGTTATAGAGAAAGATGCATGGAAGACTACTTTCAAAACAAAATAGGGATTGTATGAGTGGCTGGTTATGCCTTTTGGCTTAACCAATGCTCCTACTACTTTCATGAGATTAATGAATGATGTAATCCAACCTTTTCTTGATGATTTTGTTATTGTATATCTAGATGACATTTTGATTCTTAGTAAAATGTGGGAAGAACACTTAGACCGTGTTAAGAAGACATTAGATGTTTTGAAAAGAGATAAAAATTATGTTAAACTCTCAAAATGTGAATTTGGAAAAACATATCTAAGTTATTTGGGTCATATAGTAGGGGGTGGTGAATTGAAATTAGATCCCTCTAAAGTGGCAGTCATTGTAAACTAGCCTAAACCCAACTCTGCTACAGAAGTGAGAATCTTCTTAGGAGCGGCACAATATTGGAGGAAGTTCATTTCTAACTTTTCCTCAATTGCAGCTCCCTTACATGCTTTAACATGATTGAATAAGGTGTTTCAGTGGGGAGGAAAACATCAGAAAGCATTCGACACCTTGAAAGAAAAAATTAGTACAACACCTGTACTAGCACTGCCATATCTACAAAGACCATTGACATCCAAACTGATGCCAATGACTATGCCATGGGAGCAGTGTTGACACAGCACGGTAAACCCATATGTTATCATTATGAGACTTTCAATTCTGTAGTAGTTAACTATCCTACATATGATAAAGAATTGTATGCATTAGTTCAGAGTGTGAAAAAGTGGAAACATTACTTAATGGGAAAAGAGACAGTAATACATACTGATCATCAACCACTTCAATATCTACACTCCCAAACTAAGTTGTAGCAATCAAGACATTACAGATGGATAGGTTTTCTACAACAATTTCATATAGTCATCAGATATAAAAAGGGCACACACAACAAAGTTGCAAACATGTTATCTAGACCCATTATAAATGCATATACCATACTCAAGCATAACTTTGTGCTACATGAAAGCTACATAGAACAATATGCTCAGGATATGGACTTTAAAGATGTATATGCAACTTTGAGTCAAGGCAAAAGAATAGAATAATTGAACTATCATATGAAGGACCGACTATTATATCATTGTGGGAAACTCTACATTCCACAAATTGAGAGAGTAAAGCTAATTAGGGAATCACACACTTCTCTGATATCAGGTCACATTGGGGTAAGTAAAATAGTTGCACAGTTGCAAAGGTTCTGCTATTGGCCAAGAATGAATGAGACAGTTTCTAGATATGTAAAAGGATGTGCTACGTGTGCTAAAAGCAAGCCCAGCAACAAGAAAACAATGTGTGCTAAATGTGTATTTTGATACCCTGTAGTAAACAAATTACAACTGAACAAACTGCAAAATTGTTCTTTCAACATGTATGGGTTCATTTTGGATTTCCCACTTCCATTATATCTAATCGAGACACCCGATTTGTGGGGAAGTTTTGGTCAAGTCTGTGGGAACTGATGGACACCAAGTTAATGAAGAGCACAACTTTTCATCCACAAACAGATGGCCAGACAGAAGTAGTAAACATGACAGTTATCCAGTTACTGAGGGGGTATTGCGGTAAACATCTTAAGCTTTGGGATGAACACTTGTGTTATGTGCAGCATGCTTACAACAGAGCCAAACACTCTTCTACATAGAGATCTCCTTTTGATACCTGTTTTGGTTTCACACCAAGGTCCCCTTTGGATTTTGTCTTTGGTAAAGATACCATGGTTGATGGACACAGTGATGTGGACAAGGCAGCTAGGTTCATTGAACAAATCCAGGAGATCCACCAGGTAGTATAGGAACAGTTGAAAAAGAGCCATGCCAAGTACAAGGCTAGGCATGATAAGCATCGAATGGAGCATAGTTTTCAAGTTGGAGACCAAGTCTGGCTGGATATCAGCAAGGACAAGATGCAAGGTGAAGGTAAAAAGCTAGAGCCTATTGTTGGGTTGTGTTATATTCTTTCCATGACTAACCTATGTAGTGAACCGAGGGGTTAGAGGGGGGGTGGATCCCCCCCTTCATTGTGCCGATTGCGTAGTGGGGGGGTCATGGTGGGGCGACATCCCCCCCTGTCCAAGGGTTTTGAGGGGGGTTGGTAGCGCCCCTCTATGATGTCCGGGGCAGTGCCCCGAGAAATTTTTTTTTGGACCCTATATTAGGTTGGGCGAACCTGCCTATGATTTTCGGTCCATGTTTTTGGACGTGATGGTTTTCGGTCCATAGTATTGGATGCTTCGGCATGTATAAATATGTATTGTAACATTGAAAGGAACATAATGAAAAATCAAGCTGGTAGTCCCGGTTTTGGGATCCAGTGGGAAATCTCTGTGTATATGTGTTTTATGTGTTATGCTCTCGCATTTTTATTTTTCCTGTGATTTAGAATTTGTATGCAGGTGATTTCTGTACAGGGTTAAAACCTACATTTGGTATCCGAGCTGTTTTGTCTTCAAGGGGACTCCTTTGTTGCTGAGGGGTTTCGCTCGGGCCTGTGGTAGACCCTGTTCAGTGGGAGATCTGCGAGATCAATTCTGGTGGTGAAAGAAGATGGTGAGAAACGGAAAGATAGAGATTGAGAAGTTCAATGGTCAGAGTTTTGAGTTGTTGAAACTCAAGATGGAGGATCTGTTGGTGGATAAAGATCAGTGGATCGTGGTAGATCCAGGTACTAAACCAACGGGAGTGACCGATGAAGAATGGAAGAAGTTGGATCGGAAGGCAAAGAGCACAATATGATTGTGTGTCTCAGATTCAGTATTGCTGAATGTATCAGGGGACGCTACGACGAAGGCTCTATGGGACAAGTTAGGGACTTTGTACCAATCAAAGTCTCTAGTGAATAACCTATTCTTGCAGAAAAAGCTGTATAACCTGAGGATGAAATATGGAGACTCGGTGATAGAGAATATGAATTCGTTTAATACTGTGGTAAGTTAGTTATGTCTGTTGATATTAAAATTTCAGATGAAGATGAGTGCATCAGTCTGTTGTGTTCTCTACCAGATTCATGGGATAGTCTGGTTATTGCAATAGGTAGCAATGCAACTGCTTTGTAGTTTGATGAAATAGTCTCAGCCTTGCTGACGGAGGAGATGAGACGGAAAAACATGGATAGCCAGAATGGTGATGCCTTGTCCGTACGAGGACGGTCCCAGAACAGAAACAAAAATAAGTCATCGAGTGGGAGATATAAATCTAGAGGGAGATCTAAATCTCCAGGAAATCCTATAAAGGTGGTCTGCTGGAAATGCGGAAAGGAAGGGCACTTCAGAAGGGAGTGTAAATCTAAAGCTCCTAATAAAGGAAATGGATCTCATGATGCTCCTTCTACAGAGGTGAAGACCACCTCGGATGAAGGTGGGGATGTGTACTTGACTTCTTCAACTACACATGTAGATCATGAGGCATGCCTAATTGACTTAGGTGCATCCTTTCACTTCACTCCCCATAGAGAGTGGTTCTGTGAGTATGAGAAATACTATGGTCGTGATGTCTTCTTAGGAGATGATAGGAAGGCTAGAATCATTGGTCGTGGAAAAGTAAAGTTGAAGTTGCAAGGTGGAAGGGTTAGAACCCTTCTGGGTGTTCTGCATATTCCTACATTGGCCAGAAATCTGATTTCTGTAAGCAAGTTGGATGATGCAGGTGTAAAGACAGTGTTCGAGAAGGATACCTGCAAGATGGTTCGAGGAGCACTGGTATTGATGTGGGGAGTTTGGATTGGAGCTCTGTACAAGCTTCAAGGTAGCACTGTTGTTGAGGGGTGCAATAGTTCTATGGTTCCTGAAAACGGAGCAGAAAATCTAGTGGTCTCTGGAGAGAAGACCATGTTGTGGCATCAAAGGCTTGGACATATTGGAGAGAAGGGCCTTCCAATACTTCATGCTAAAGGTATGGTAGAAGGTATGAGTAATAGCTCTCTGGATTTTGATTTCTGTGAAAATTGTGTATATGGGAAGCAGAATCACGTGAGTTTCCCCTCTGGAAGTAAGAGGGCGAAACAGATATTAGAACTTGTGCACAGTGATGTGTTTGGACCTGTGAAGGTTCTATCACTGGGTAAGTCTATGTACTATGTATCATTTATAGATTACTTCTCAAGGAATACATAGATATATTTCCTTAAGAATAAATCTGAAGCCTTTGACATGTTTAAAATATTTAAGGCTCTCGTGGAAAATCAAACAGACAAGAAGATAAAGGTGTTGAGGATGGATAATGATGGAGATTTTTGCAGCAAGGAATTTGAAGAATTTTGTAAGAAGTGTACTATAGGATGGCAGAAGACTAGTCCATATACACCTTAGTAAAATGGAGTTCTAGAAAGAATGAATAAGGCATTGATGGAAAGGGAAAGAAGCATGCTCAGTGGTGCCGGGTTAGGACAGGAATTCTAGGTAGAGACGATGGATACTGCATGTTACCTGGTCAACAGGTCAACTTCATCAGTGTTGGAGGATGAGACTCCACAAGAGGTATGGACAGGTAAGAAACCCTCTCTTTCACATCTGAGGGTATTTTGATGTGATTCATATGTACATGTTCCAAAGGAGAAAGGAACCAAGTTGTATAGTAAATCTGAAAAGTGCATCTTTATTGGGTATAAGGATGGTTTAAAGGGGTATAAGCTTTGGAACCCAGTCACACAGAAGGTTGTGTACAGCCAAGATGTGGTGTTCAGAGAGGTAAAAGATGTTATTAAACATGAAGTCCAACCAAAGGAACCTGTGAAGATAGAATTTGAACTAAAGGAGGAAGAATCAGACTCTATAGCAGAGGCGGAATCATAAGATGAAGAGCCACAAACTTCGGTTGTGAGAAGATCAGTTCGAGAAAGAAGGCAGTCAGAAAGGTATATTCCATCTACTTTCTATTCAAATTTTTCTTTGTCTGTTATTGATGATGATCCCAGAACTGTGAAGGAAGCAGTGGATTCAGAGGATGGAAAACTCTGGAAAGAGGCCATGGTTGATGAAATGGCATCTTTGCACAAAAGTGAGGCTTGGGATCTGGTGGAGTTGCCGGCTGGAAAGGAACCCATTGGCAGCAAGTGGGTGTTCAAGAAGAAGACAAATGCAGAAGGGAAGGTGGAGAAATACAAAGCTCGGTTGGTAGCAAAAGGTTATTCCCAGGTGCCGGGAATTGATTTTGATGATATTTTTTCTCCTGTTGCCAAGGTCACTTCTATTAGATTACTTTTATCTGTTGCTGCGGCTTTTGATTTTGAGGTAGAATAGATGGATGTGAAGACAACATTTCTTCACGAGGATTTGGAAGAGGAAATCTACATGAAGCAACCTGAAGGCTTTGCGGTGAAGGGTAAGAAAGAACTAGTATGCAAGTTAAAGAAGTCTCTGTATGGTTAAAACAGTCACCAAGGATGTGGTATCAGAAATTTGATACATTTATATGGGGACTTGGCTTCACCAGAAGCAAAGCAGATCACTGTGTGTATTTTAAATTAATTGGTGACCTGTTATTTATCTGGTCTTGTATGTGGATGATATGTTGCTGGTTGGAAATGACAAAGAAATTATCCAGGATTTGAAGACCCAATTGTCCTCCAAATTCGACATGAAAGATCTCGGTGCTGCAAACGCATGGAAATTAAAAGAGTCGGGCAAAGAGGAAGCTCTGGTTAAACCAGAGGAAGTATGTCGAGACAATACTGTAGAGGTTTAATATGCAGGATAGTAAACCGGTGAAGGTTCCTATTCCTCTAGGTGTGAGGTTATCTGTTGAACAGTGTCCCAAGACACAAGAAGAGGAAGAGGACATGTCCCGTGTTCCATATGCAAGTGTAGTCGGTAGCTTGATGTATGCAATTTTCTGTACTAGACTAGACATTGCACATGCAGTGGGAGTATTGAGCAGGTTTATGTCAAAACCAGGGAAGGAGCACTGGACAACAGTGAAGCGGGTTTTCAGGTATTTGCGTGGCACTAGTGATTATGGTTTGTGCTACCAAGGAAGACCAGGATTGGACAGAGTGTTGTATATCCGTGGCTTTGTTGATGCAGACTGGGCTGGAGATCTGGATCAGAGAAGATCTACAAGTGGGTATGTGTTTAACCTATTTGGAGGTGCAGTCAGTTGGATGAGTAAGAAACAATCTGTAGTGGCACTATCAACTACAGAGGCAGAATACATGGCAGCCACTCATGCAAGCAAGGAAGCAGTTTGGTTGCAGAGATTGTGTTCAAGTATGGGGTTAGTACAGGGAGCTATAAGGATAGACTGTGACAGCCAAAGTGCAATTTTCTTGGCAAAGAAGCCTGCTTATCATTCAAAGACAAAGCACATTGATGTTCAGTATCACTTTGTGAGGGATATGATAGAAGCAAAAAAGGTGTTGTTGGTAAAGGTAGACACTTTGAAGAATACTACAGATGCATTGACAAAATCTGTGAGCTCTGAGAAGTTCTCTTGGTGTAGAGAAACAATGGGCGTTTCAGGGCTGGAAAAATGACTAAGCTCTCCTGTGGCCCCCTGTGGGAAGAAAACAACAAGTGGGAGATTGTTGGGTTGTGTTATATTCTTTCCACGACTAACCTACGTAGTGAACGGGGGGGTTAGAGGGGGGGCAGAGCACCCCCTTCGTTGCGCCGATTGTGCAATGGGGGGGTCACACGGGGGGTGAACCTACCTATGGTTTTTGGTCCATGGTTTTGGACGCGATGGTTTTCGATCCATGGTATTGGATGCTTCGACATGTATAAATATGTATTGTAACATTGAAAGGAACATAATGAAAAATGAAGCCGGTAGTCTTGGTTTTGGGATCTAGTGGGAAATCTCTGTGTATATGTGTTTTATGTGTTATGCTCTCGCATTTTTATTTTTCCTGTGATTTAGAATTCATATGCAAGTGATTTCTGTACAGGGTTAAAACCTACACCTATTAGGTATGGACCTTTTAGGATACTTGAGAAAATTAGTGAAAATGCTTTTTTCTTTGATCTACTAGCATACATGCACATCTACTCTATCGTAAATGCTGATTACTTGAGATTATTTGAACCTTCGATGATTAAGGATCCTAAACAGCAAAGTCAATTTCCTTTTATTGATGACCTACTACTTGAGTGTCTCAATGAGCTGCAGGAAGATACAGTGTTGGACAGGAAGGTGACGAAAACGCACAGGGGAGATATTGAGTACCTTAGGATTGGGCTCAAAGGTTCAAAGTCAAGCAGTGCAAAGTGGATTGAAATTGGACAAGTGAGAAAACAGTATCCTCACTTAGTCGACGCTTGAAAACCAACTTTTGGTGGTCCAAAAGCTTTTTCAGTGGGAAGGCCGTGATCTGAATTGGATCCATAAAATACTGTCAAGAACCATGACTGTATCAGGTTGGAGCAAATCTCTAAGCAAATCCAAAACAACGATAAAAAACACCCTGAACTAGTGGCAATGGCAGCCAGCGTGGAATGATGAGGACCTTGGTCAAAGTGTGCTGATCGAGGCCCATGGAGACTGCGTGGGAAGCGAAATTAGCCCCTAGGAGCCTCGGATCAGGAAACAGAGGTGGATTTTGACATGCAATTAGCGCTTCAGTGCTAATCACATGTCACTGGGTGAATAGGGCTGAAATGGGGGGAAGCCTGAGCACTTGGACATATGGTGAACTGGAGAACCGTGGGTGAAAAAGGAAAAAAATGCTAATCGTACAAGGCGGGACCCACGCTCTGGAAACCGACAGTATTGATTAGGGTACCCTCAAATGGTAAATGGTTTTGGAGAAAGCAGATGATCCCACTCAACAATTGATGCGTGGTAGCGAAGGTGAGAGAAAACTTCTGTTGATCGCGCGTTATCAGTCGAGAAGGTCAACTGTGCGAGACATGCGTACAACATTGGATCTAGGGAATCTAGATCAGATGGCTGAGATTGCGCCTAGTGGAGGAATCGGAATTGTTGAAGGATTAATCCGCGTTTGTAAATATTTGAGGTTCGTTTGACCGCCATGGTGGAAGAAAGACTTCATCCACGATGAAACTGAAGAAATGAACCGATGAAGCAGGTTAGCGCTCTTTAGAGGAGGACACGTGACCACTTCCCGAGCGTTCATGCTAACACCGAACAAGGAAATTCAACTGCAGCTGTAGAAGGTGAAACGACAGAGGCGAAAGAGGAACCGAACGGGCATGAGTTCGAATGGCTAAAAGCCATGAACAACGAAATAGAATACATAATTGAACACTGAGAGACAGAAGCTAGAGATGAAGGTAGTAAAGCAATAACAGGAAGAGATAAAGGGCCGAGATGACTAGCGGCAACGTCGAGCACCAGAGCTTGAGAGATTCAAGCCATCCCATAGAAGAATCTATCCGGGCTGAGCACCATGTTGGGCTCTTGCCACTATAGACCAGAAGGTCATAGAGCTGGTAGGAAGAAGAAGAGTCTGTGTATTCCAGTGGCTTGGGGAATCTAAGAACCACCCTGCCAAGCAAAACCTGCTTCAAGAGAATTCACATTGAGTCCCTGTAGTGTAATTCTCTTCTTAAGGGCATAATAAAACAAGGCCACCACTCAAAGCTGGACCGAAGATGTAGCCCAGGAGAATAGGGTGAACTCCTTATTAAAATTCTTGTCTCTTTATGTTTGCTTACTGCATTTCTCTGTGTCTTTCCATTTTGAATGTCTATGTATTGGCAATCTGATCGATCCGTTATTTCAATAACAAAGAACACATACCAGCACATGAGTCTGTAATACCTTTTTTTAATAAATCTTTAACTAATGTCACTCATAGGGTGAATATCAGATCAATATGGTTAATATTCTTACAATGTGATTTAGGTAGGTAGCGTGGTACTAATGATTGATATGATTTTATTGTTATTGATGTGCTAACTTTTCATGCAACCAAATCACAAAATACAAGAAAAGGTAGATCAAAGACTTAAAAATTATCCTCTTTGAAGGGGAAACCTTCTCTACATTACATCAATGAAAAATTAATGGATGATACAAATGACAATACCTCCTTTATATATATAGGATTCTAAGAGCTCACAATATAATCAAATCCTACATAACAATAATATTTTAAGGGCACATTAATAACAATAGTGGGCTTATATGGGGAACAAAAATAACAATATGGGGACTAAATGGGCACAAAAATAACAATAAGAGGGCTACACTAATATTATAAGGACCTCACATGCCCCTCTACTTCAAAACTGTGTTTTCCTCAATGCTTGAGTAGTTTTGGATGTTTCGGTATAAAATTCTCACCCTCCCATGTGGAATGTTTAGCAGGCAAGTTATTGCACTTAATGAGATACTCTAAAATTGATCAATATCGATACTGGAAGCTTGTCACTGACAACCTTCTTTATGCATGAAACATGGAAAACTCGGTGTACTCGATAAGATCTAGGCAACTCCAATTTTTATGCCATAGTACCAATATTTTTCAACACCTTCTAAGGACTGTAGTAGTTGCGTGATAATCTTTCATCCTTCCTAGTGTAACACCCTCCTCCCACATCTACCCAAGTAACTAGCAGACTGGGGAAAACATGTGACGAGAAGTTACTATGATATGATTCGACCTCCTAAGTCATCGTAAGGAAATGGAACTGATGGAAACAAACCATACAAACCTTCCACATCACAGCCAAGACTCCCAAGAACCATCCCAACCTCTCAGGTAACTAGCCCCTGGGTCCCACTGAGTTCTTATATCATTAAACTCCTAGACGCTCCCTTCATATGGGCATGCAGGCATCTAGGAGGCCCTGGACGCTCCCAAATCATGAGTATGCATGTGTCCAGGGAATTTTCTGCCCAGTGTTGTGCTTGTGTCTTCGGGATTTGAGCCAATTCTTGAGGCCTAGAGCCCAGGTCACTCCCTAGAACTAAATGACACCTTCAGAACATAAATATAACACTGGAATAATGATACAAATGAAATTACTTGAATAAGGACTTGACTAGACCCCTACTATCCATAACAAGCATTTCGCCAAACATGTCACAAATATGTAATCTATAGTTTTAAGCACATTAGCTGCAGTTTCATCCATTAGGCCATAAATAAAATTTTCATTAATTTACAAGTAAAACATGATGAGATCCGTACATAGGCACTATCATAATACATGTTCATAACCAACATAATAGCAACAAAAATACTAACGAAACAACAACCAGATAATACACATATAAACTAATATAATTCTAACGAAATAACATGGAGAAATAACCTCATATTAATGATGCAAAGGCCGAGTTGATGGACTTCCATGAAACGCCTGATTGTAGACATGGTTGGGCCAAATATCTCTTCATCCAGTCACCCACATGCCATATTCCAAGCATGAATATGGGATCCCTGAAAACACATCAAGAAAACCATCAAGGGCCTAAAAAGGCCAAAACACCTCAACCCATCAAACAGTGATTTCACTTCACAGTCGCACATCATAAATCCATCATCATATTGGTCTCTACCCAAGCCTTATAGGTATCTAGAGCGTTTGTTCCAACCAAGGCTTCTAGGGCAAGTGACTCAACCCATAGTTGTTGTCGGGCTTCAAGAGCGTTTTTCCACCCAGGGCTTCCAAGGCTAGGAACTCAACCCACCAAGGGCTTCCAGAGTGTTTTTCCAACCAAGGCTTCCAAGACTAGTAACTCAACCCAAGTTGCTACAGGGCTTCTAGAGTGTTTGCCCAACCATGGATTCTAGGAACTAGAAAATCAACCCAAGCTAAAGGAAACATGAGAACCAACCAGAAAAATAAGGAAATGAAGCCACAACACCATGGATATCTAGGAAATGGAAAGGCTATGAAATTGCACTGTCAATATAGGAAATCATCCATGCTAGTGACAGATCATGACTAATAAACCACATGCATATGTCATGCATTCCAAAACTAGTGAGGAAACATGCATGAAACTCAGTACCTGTAAGAGAAAATAGCTATAGTTATTGATATTGATGTCCTCTTGCACTTTCCTACTCATCCTTTGCATTCTTTCTCCAAAACTCGAAGTAGGCCACACTCCCCAAGAGTTCTCCAAGAATCTCTAAGTGTCCAAGAGTATGAGAGAGATGGAATAGAGAGAGAGCTCCAAAAATTAAATGAAACATTTTGTGTACTAATCCTCATAAGACTTTTTATTAATAAGGCCTCCATTTTCTTCATTTTCCATTATTTTCCTTCATTTTCCTCCTCACATGCAACCCGTGACCTTTCACCTCCATTTTATCCTAATTTTCATTATTTTGATAAATAAATGTGCCAAAATACCATTTTTCCTTTCCAAAGCCTTAGTCATTACCTTTGCCAATTTCCTTAGCCTTTAATCAATCAAAAGTGATCTCGATCAGTATGTTTCTACCCAACATTCATCTTGGAATACATGTCCCATCAACCGTGGATATTATTTTTCCTTTATTAACTTTTATTACATGGAATTTTCACCATGGTTGTTACAGAGCCCTTCCCCTTAGGGGAATACTTCCTCGATGTTCAATAACACCTACAACTAATGAGGTTGTTGTAAGAAAAAGATACTTCCTATGGAGCTTTATAACTTAGCTCGTTGCATTATTTACAATTATCATCTTGTTGAGAAGAAAACCAACATGAAAACATAACAATTATAACATCATAATGAAATGACACACATACCTCTTATTGGAGCTTTATAACAAAGCTCATGGTGATATTTACTTCCATATACATATCTACATATACCAAACATCACGAAAAGAAGTACCAAAAACATATACCAAAGATATATACCAAAACATCTGCTCAACCAACGTATAAGGAATGATACATATCTCGCGTCTGATCAACCATCTCCCATGTAGCTTCATCAGACCCAAAGTTATTCCATTTCACTTTAACCTACTTGACTTCTTGGTTTTGGAGCATGAGAATATTTCTCTACAAAATGCAATGCTGTTTCGGCTAGAATTCTTCTTCTGGCTCCACCTGTAATAAATACTAGTCAATGACATGATCAACATATTTGACATACTTCTTAAGAAATGACACAGAAAATTTCATGGAATTTTATTGTCAGAGGTAGTGCAAGTCAATAGGCTACTGGCCCAATCCTCTCAAAAATCCTGAAAGGTTCATAAAACCAAGGTGCCAACTTGGAACATGATCCAATCCATAAGGATTTCTTCTTCATTTTGATGTGAAAGTACACTTGTTCCCCAACCTATAACTCCTTGAACAACCTATTCTGATATGTATAGCTCTTATGCCTATCCTATGCTGCTTTCAACTTCTTCTTGATTACTTGCATTTCCCACTCCATGTCTGCCAACATGTCCGGTAAAATCAACACCCTTTTAACTAGATCACTATAGTTGATGGGAGTATTACAAATCCACCCATACAATGCATCAAATATAATCATTCTTATTGACTCTTGGTACCCATTGTTGTAAGAAAACTCTACTAGCGGGAGATACTCTTCCCACTTCCACTGATGATGCATCACACACATCCTTAACATGTCCTCCAATATCCTCTTGAACCTCTTTGTTTGTAGATGCTAAGCTGTACCGAAGGAAAACTATGTGCCCTAACCTCCAAATAAATCCTTACAAAACTTGGAAGTGAACTTTGTATCCATGTCTGACACAACATTTTTTTGAACTCCATGCAATTTGACAATGTCCCTGATGAAGGGAAGTGCTACGTCACTCACTAAGAATGTTCAATTCATTGTAATGAAGTGGGCTATCTTTGTCAACTTTTCCACCGCTACCATGCTGGAATCATGTTGTCTCACTATCCTTATAAAACCTATAATAAATTCCAAAGAAATGACCTATTTCCACTTCGGAATTGAAATTGGTTGTAGCAATCCACTTGGATGCTTATGCTCTGCCTTCACCTAGTGACAATCCAAGTACCTAGCCACAAACTCTGGTATGTCTCTCTTCAAATCTGGCCAATAATACAATTTCTTCAATGTTGTCAGCGTCTTTTGATAACATGGGTGACCTGAATATGGTTTCATATGAAACTACCTAAAGGTCACCTTCTTGAGCTCACTACTACCTAGCACATATATCATGTCCCTAAATCTAACCAATCCATATTCCATGAGATAATAGACCACATCCTATGCACCTGCACCTGTACCACTACTTGTACCTGTACTTGTACTTTGCTACAAACTGCAAACAATATCCATATACCTGACATCCTGGTGACCTGCTTGCAACATACTATTCAATAAATCTATCCCAAAGGAGCTCATAGTTGTTGTGTGATTTACTTGTATCCTCCTGCTAAGAGCATATGCCACTATGTTCTCTTTACCTTTGATATACCTTATATTGAAATCAAAGTCACTAATTGTGGCCAACCATCGAGCCTTCCTTCCTTTCAGCTTTGGTTGGTCAAATAGATACCACTACCCACTATGATCACTCATTAATACAAACCTCTTGCTAGGAAGATAGTTCCTCCACATCTTCAATGCATGTATGCTTGTCACTAACTCAATATCATGTGTGGAGTAGTTCTACTTATGCTCATTCAGTTTTCATGACTCATACCATACCACTTGTCCATCCTGCATAAGGACACCACCATGTCCTCTCTTCTAAGAATTTGTACATACAACAAACTCTTTTTCCAGATCTGCAATATTTAACACTGGTGCATGTGTCAACAACTCCTTGAACTACTCAAAACTAGTTGCACACTCCTCTGTCCACTCAAACTCTTTCCTTTCCTTTGAATTGATGTGATAGGATAATAAATCTACGAGAAGTTCCTGATGAACCCCTTATAATAACCTGCTAACCCCATGAAATATCTCACCTCATCCACATTCATGGGAGCTTCCCACTTCATGATAGCTCTTACCTTCTCTAGATCCATCGTTGTGCCCTCCTTGGGGACAACATCTCCCAAGTAATGTACATCAGTCTGAAATAAACTGCACTTGTTGAGCTTAGCATACAATTGATGCTCTCTCAATAATATCAACACTACTAATAAATGCTCGACATGCTCTTCTTCATTTTTAGAACATACCAATATATCATCAATGAACATAATAATAAACTTGTCGAAATATAGATGCATCACACTATTCATCAAGCACATAAAGATACTTGGAGCATTAGTTAAACCAAATGGAACTAAACAAACTCATAATTCCCATACCTGGTCTAGAAATTTGTCTTGTATATATCCTCTTCTTAAGTGTGTACCTAATGATATCTGAATCTCAGATCAATCTTCAAGAACATTGTTGCTCCCTTCAACTGATAAAAAAAATCATCAATCCTCGGTAATAGATACTTGTTCTTGATGATCACTTTGTGTAATTGTCTGTAATCAATGCATAGCCTGGGAGTACCATACTTTCTCTTCACAAAAAATACCGATGTGCCCCACGGTGATACACTTCAGCTAAAGTACCCCTTGTCCAACATTTACTTAAACTACAACATCAGCTCTACCAACTCTATAATGCTCATCTTGTAAGGTTCTTTTGATGTTGGAGCTAACCCTAGCACCAACTCAATAGAAAAGTCGAGTTCCCTGTGAGGTGGAAACTCTAAAATATATGTAGGAAATACATCTTGAAACTGTTGTAGAACTCAGTACCTTCTCAAAACATCTTCATCCTCAACCTCATTTCCTTTGTCGCTATAAATATGCACTATAAATAACACACATACATTTATGTGGCTACGCATTTCCTGCCTAGTTGTCACCATCCTAGCTGGTGTTTCTTTCTTCTTACGTCACAGAAATATTTGTTCTCCATTTTCATCCAAGAACTCAATGGCTTTTTCATAACAATCCATCTTGGTTCTATGAAGGTACAACCAATCTCGTCCACAACATACTTTATGATCCCAACAATAATACATTCAAATGTGTTGAGGTAGGCATACCATTCAAATCAAATGCACATGTTCTCACCTAATGATGAACTCACTTCTTTGTACCTATGGTCAACTATGCTAATCAAGCATCTACATGCATTTTTTTGTTCAAATTGACTAGAAATTACTATACTTTTACAAGGCAATTTTACATGTATTTTTAGCTTCAGGGGTGCTGCCCTGGAAACCCCCGTTGGGGGACCACTAGCCCTTGGATCCCCCAGCCAGGGGGGATCATCCCCCCAAACTCCCGCGGCAAGGACAAGTCCTCCGCGCAGCCCCCCGCATGGAGGGGTTTTCAAACTTCCTGGGTATACATCCAACTGAAACAAAGACCTCTAAAAAATCATGCTCCACACCCAACATCCTCCTCCTTGAGGTAAGGCACATACCTTAGTAGATCCAAGAACTTTCTAGTGTAGTCCTCATTTGTCATCGATCTCGTCTTTAACTCATAGAATTATTTTTCCCTTTCATCAAAGTATCTCTCTGATAGGTACTTCTTCTTGAATAGTCTCCTGAAGTCATTCCATGTCAATTCCTCCTCATGAATACCTCTGACATTTGTCATATATTCCCACCAAATATTTTCTTTATCTTTGAGACTAAATGTGGTTATTTTGGCTTTCATGTTTTCTGAATAATCATGCAATCTCAAGAACTTCCTCATACCAAGAAACCATGCCTCTTCATCCTATGATTTCTTATCTCTCCATCAAATGTAGGTGGCTTTTCTTTCTTAAACTCATCCGACAAGTATCCCATATCACTCCTCTTGTAAGGATGATAATGATGATGATCATAGTGCCTATCAAAACTAGAACTAGAATAGTACCTTTGTCCATCACCTCTCATTTCCAAAGTATCCAACAACCTTCTAGCTCTCACTGTGTCATCTATATCCAACCCATGACCACCATGAGATGTATTTGTATATGCCCCATTAGTTTTTTCCTCTTGCTCATGGCTGATTTGAAGTGGTCTGTGTTTTTGCAATTCTGACAAACTCTAAAGTATCATTTCATTTACGTCTGATTGTTTCTCCTGTGCCTGTATGATTATATCGTTGTTTTCCTTGCAACTCGTTATTTCTTCCTTTAAGCTTCTCAGTGTGTCTTCCAAATCAGAAGAGTTCCCAACACCATGCTCCTCATTTAATCTATAGGGAGAGTCTCAGGAACTGTAGTCTACCATCTTGCTAGTAATATTTCATATTCTTCCTGCAAGGTATGTCATGACAGCTAAACCAAATCACAATAAACCAATGTACCTTATCATAATTTGGAGAGGATACCTCATCTTCATTATTGACAAATTAGTGTAATACATGTATAACATAATCATGAAAGAATATATGAATATAACACATAAACATATAAACATGTACCCATCATTCGACCTAGAGTCCAGTCACCAATACATGACCTTTTCAACAATGCATACCATGACCTCATGCATGGCAACAACCACCACACAACTATAAAATTGACCACATGTAAATACTAACATGCATAAACAATGCATAATCAATCATACACTCATGAAGATACACTCCACAACAACACCGTCAACTTCCCATGGTGATATCATGACAAGCATGACCCATACCAAACAAATGAAACAAGCACATGGTCTCACAACACGAGAAACACATATGTCGTTGACATGAATGCATGACGAACACACATCCCATCCAGTCTGAGGGGTGAACCATGGTCTGGTACCACCCTATAACACCCTTTTGCGACATCTACCTAAGTAACCGGGCAACTAGGGTAAACATGTGATGAGAAGCTACAATGATATGATTTTACCTCCTAAGTCACCTTAAGGAAGTGGGAATGATAAAAACATACCATACATGCCTTCGACATCACCAACAAGGCTCCTAAGAACCATCCCAACCTCTAAGGTAACTAGCCCCTGGGTGTCATTGAGTTTTTAGACCATTAAACTCCTGAATGCTCCCTTGATATGGGCATGCATGCATTTACGAGGCTTTGAACACTCCCACAACATGGCCATACATGCATCTGGGGACTTTTCTACCCAGTGATGTGCTTGTGTCTGTAGGATTTGAGCCACTTTTTCAAGCCCAAAGCCCAAGTCACTACCAAAAACTAAATGATATCTTTAGAACATAATGATAACAATGGAATAATGATACAAATGAAATTAATTGAACAAGGACTTGACTGGACTCCTTCTATCCATGACAAGAATTTCATCAAACATGTCACAAATATGTAATATACAATTTTAAACAACAAATATGAGTAGAGGGGTCTGATACTCATTTGAGAATTGTTAAGAAGAATTGATGCCTCAACAAATTAGCTACAGTTCCATCCATTAGGCCATGGATACATTGTTCATTCATTTACAAGTAAAAACATGATTACATAGACACTATCATAATACATGTTCCTAACCAACGTAATAGAAATAGAAATACCAAGGAAACAATAACCATATAATCCACATATAAACCAATGTAATACTCATGAAATAACAAGGAGAAATAAACTCATATTAATGATGCAAAGGCCAACTAGTTGTGGGACTTCCACAAACCTCTCGACTGTAGACATGGCTAAGCCAAATCTCTCTTTAGCTAGCCATCCTCGTGCCATATTCCAAGCATTAATGTGAATCCACCTGATGGTGAGACATCATAAAACCATCATCAGATTAGTCTCTACCCAAGGCCTCTAGGGCTCTAGACTGTTTCCTCCAACCAAGGCTTCCTTGACTAGTAACCCAACGCACAACTACCATCGGGATTCTAGAGCATTTGTCCAACTAGGACTACCAAGAATAGTAACTTAACCCACAAAGGGCTTCCAAATAATTTTTCTAACCAAGGTTTCCAGGACTAGTAACTAGACCCAAGCCATTACAGGGCTTCTAGATCATTTCTCCAACTAGGGCCTCTAGGAACTAGTAACTCAACGCAAGCTAAATGAAATAAGAGAACCAACCAGAAAAACAAATAAATGAACCCACAACACCATGAATATATAGTAAATGGAAGGGCTTGGAAAATCCACTATTAATCTAGGCAATCCTCGATTCCACTGACCAATCATGACTAATAAACTACATGCATATGCCATGCATGCCGAAGCTAGGGAGGAAACATACATGAAACTCGGTACCTACAACAAAACCATGTTATAGCTACGGATCCTGATGTCTCCTTGTGCTTGCCTGCTCTTCCTTTTCTTTATTGCACCAAACTCCAAGTATGCCACACTCCCCAAGAGGCCTCTAGTTTCATTTATTAACTTTTATTACATGGAATTTTCACTAAGGTTGTTACACTTAGCTTACTTGAGGGAAAATTGTTTGTATGGTTGTAGTCGTACAAATACATAGTGACTTATCTCAAAATTTCTTTCACTGCAATTCTTATCTACCTGGTGTTTCGTTCAATTTCACACTAGAGTGAGGTTATGCTTTAAGAGTTGGAGAACTTGTTTTTGAGGCTCAGTGTGGCATTCCACTACTTGAACCTTATAATTTTCTCTTAAAGATGATGTAATGGATGGTGGATTATATTCATAAATTTCCATAAATGGGGTCATTTTTATTGCAGTATGGAAGGAAGTGTTATACCACCCTTCAGATAGAGATAACCACTTGACCTATTGTGTTTGTTTATTAGATACAAAGCAACGAAGATATCCTTACAAACATTTCTTCACTATCTCAGTTTTCCTATTAGATTGAGGATGATACGATGAGCTTTGAGCTAATTGAGTACCAAGGCAAGCAAATAATTTCATCCAAAAAATTCCAGTGAAAATGGGATCTATGTGACTTACAATAATCTTTGGGTTTCCATGAAGATTTGAATTGTTTCGATAAATGCAGTAGCAACTGTACTAGCTTTAAAAGGATGAGATAATGCAAAAAAGTGTGCATATTGATGAGTGTTAGTATTGCAATAATAATATTGAAACTCCCAAGGATACCAACTTTAATTATCAACCTAGGGTTCATACAAACTTAATAGGTAATAGTACTATATCTGCAACATACAATGTGTCCTTTTGTTGATATTATGTAATGGAGTGAATATAATGAAATCAAAGCCTAAACTAATTGAAAAAATGGAATTTTTACTCTATTTTCAAGAAATGGAAATGCTACTTTCCCAACTTGTAAATGTTAAGTAATCAATTCATGAAAGGACAAAGGTTAATCTACTTGCATCATACTTGTGATAAAGAAGCTAAGTCTACTTTGTTTTTGTAGTGAATAAAAGGAAGCATTGGAGTGACTTAGGAGCTTCCCCTGAACGTAAAATTGTATATGAGATTCATTATTCATCTATAATAATTCATAGTTGTAGTGGGGATCACAACTGATAAAGGAAAGTGGTGTTACAAGTTTGGTACAGGAAGTTACAGGTTTTCTACACGAAGTTACAAATTTGCTATAGGAAGAGATAACTCACCGAATGACCAAGGAAATCAAATGAAAATTGGTTGGGACACATTTTTTTATTTATTAGAATGTCTTAGGTCTCCACTACAAGTGGAATCAATCCAAAATACCTTTGTTCACACGTGCTAAAAGATAACAAAAAATTAGTAGTCTAAAATCTAGAAATTCGAGAACTAGTGACCTAGTTAATCTATCAAATTTCTAACCTAATCAAGTGAAAATGAAATGGGGTAATTTTTTTTACTGAATTTAATGTTTTTATGATATAATGCAAGTGTAATCAACTCAAATTAAACTCATTGACATATTCTAAAAAATAGCTAAAAATTGTTACTATTTTCTAATAAGCAAACTAATCCACGTAGCTCAATGATGACAATGAAATCATGATTGTGAATCTTTAAATAACCTGCATAAGAACTCTTTTCATAAATTTAACCCAATTCTACAATGAAAAACCATTAATACTAAATGCAAAAATAGGAAAAAAAAGAACAAGAGATGCATGTGAATAGGAAGTGAAAAGAAGAAAAATAAATTATATAAAAGGGATTTGAGGCACCTGGGATCAACAAGCCCAATGATACTCATTTTCCTATGAAGGAGACAAAAATTTAGAAGCTAAAAATGGCAGCAATCTTCATTACTTGAATCAATCTATGTAAATCGATGCTAGAAATGAAAGTGGGGCTACAAAAGTACAAGTTTTCTCCACAAGAAGACTAAAGAATACCCTACTGTTATACAGAATTTATACCTACGGATAAGTATATCTTCCCTAAGTTGGTAGTTACATTTATAAGAACTAAAGTAAATATGTTTAACCTTTTCCCACAATAAACAGATAATATAAAGGAACTTACTTGTGATCCTTCACTTCCTTTGATCTCCTTTTAGTTGCTCCTGTTGCTCCCGCTCAAACTGAATTTTCTAAATTAGTACCTGCCAACATAAATAGAATATGAAAAAAATCAAATCATATGATCTACTTATTGTAAACAATTGGAATTGACAACATTTGAACATACATTCATCATAAATATAGATAAAAGTATTGGAAAAGGAACAAACAACTTTATTGATTGATAGAAGGAGAAGTTACACCCAATGTGGTTCGATCTCGTGTCACTCATCCAACTTAGTCAAAACCCTCATCACACCAATAGAAACATCAATCCAATAACATAACATTACTTGAGAATGATTTCAAGTCTCTAAACCAATAATATTTCTATATAATATCCAAGCTCTAGCCCCTTTTGGCTCTATGATGGGAGGCCAATTTATAGATGAATGAAAGTGGTTTTGTAATTATTATCGGATTGAATGGTTTTTCATAATTACATGATTAGCTTCCATGTTCAAAGGGATAAGAGGATAGAGGATTAGATGATCCAAGGCTATCCTAAGCCGAGCTCATCTTGATAGGATAGGAGCTGGGTTCCTTCTATAATGCTCTAGAATCAAGGAATATTCCCATAATCTTATGCCAATTTCACTCATCCTCACCTAGCATAGGCTTAAGTGGGCCTAATTGCTATGCAACATAGGTCTGAATGGGCCTATATGCTATGTAGAGTAGTTTCCCCTCACCAAGGGTGCATGGGTGTCCCAAGGAGGCATTTCTGCAAAATTTCAAACTAGGAAAATTTTATGGATGAAACCACTTAAGAAGTGGCATGTCTAGGGAATGTAGAAAATGAATTAGGGTTTGATAGACCCTATTTACACTGATTTTATCGTCAAGAGCGATGTGGACAAATATTCTTGTAACAACTTCCCCCTAAAGCATGAAGTCAAAAATGATAATGTTGAGTGATATGCTTTATGATGTGATGAGGAAGATCTGAAGTAGACAGTCACCCGCATCAATTACAATGCATAATATTATGATATCTTTGAATGTTTCATGAATTTTTGAGGGAATTCATACTCATGCTCAACATATAAACTTTTCATTACATGTATATAAATTATATAGTCGTCTACAAATATAGATCCATGTCTATTTGTGTAAATCCATTGTACACTTGATTTAGTACTCTCCTAAAATCGTAACCAAGATGGATGAAAATAGATCTGGGGTCTTCTATCTCATACAAACAATTGCTCAAGTATGAGTCTAACCATGTGAAAATGTGATCTGAAGTCGAACATGGGAAGACACTATCTGATTACTAGCCAATGATGTAAGTTGTTAACAGATGCGAGAGAAGTCACCAATAATGATAATGATTCTCAAGGTACTACAGTACAATCTGCATTATGTGAATAGATATTTTGATGTCGAACACAATACAAAGTCCCTTGGTCAAAGGCCAGTGATGTCAACTTGTTGCCGGAAGTGAGAAACTTGTCATTGATGTATGCAAGCACCAAGGTAGTGGAAGGGTGTTTTGAAGTCAACTTCCTGGATAATGTATTAATGCCAACAAGAAGCGACTCATCGTCGGAGGGCCTTGCTGTATCCCCCATCAATGAAACGAAACAATTGTAATGATTTTGAAAATAGAATGTGACTGATGCCACAATGTTCAAGAATGGTGGTCATGAATGAAGGTTTATGAGTATTGCAAAGGATGAAGTTTATTGAGTGACTTCTCTTGAACATGTCGGCGACACTAAATCAACTGGTAGCATTGACCCAAAACCAATGTGATGGATGGTGTGATAGAACATAGGTATGACAATCATCAAGAAAATAACCCAACGCAAATAGTCACATAGATGAAGCGAAAATGTCATGTTCAAGAGTGACTTGCTACCATAAAGTGATTTATCCCCTTTCCCATTTTCCCCAGTCATGGCTGACTAGTACCTCTTTATTTTTTTTAACAAGCTCAAGGAGGATAACATATGCTTGATGTATAATTCTACCCTTCGGGTGAATCCATCACTATGTGATTTTTTAATGAGTCTAGTGATGGGGAAACTCGGTTTTGTCATGATGGACAAGTTGTCATTATTTGACACTTTAAAGAGTTTAATAACAATGAGAACTTAATTGTTTTCATGTTTAGAGAGTTTGAAAAGGGACAAAAAGAAAAATCCACAAGTTATTTTTGTAAATTTGTCTTTCAAGTCCAAAAAATTGTAAAATAATACAAGAGAGAACCGATTGATCATTTTTTATCAATGTATTCCTTTTTTGTAAGTAATCTATCTTAGTCTAGAAATGGGTTAAACTTATACTGAGTAGATGTCATTTCCAATCCATTTATGAGCTGAAAAGGACAAGCGATCGACAACCTTTTCATGTTTCAAGAGTCTGAAAAGAGTTTAAAGAGGACTCAACTTAGAGGAACGAGTGGTGTCTAGGATAGAAATTGGTTCCGATGATCTTGGAACTTCTCAAAACATGTTGATTTATGTGAAGAGGCTAGCTAATAAGACCACTCATTGCAACTATTCCTCAAAAAGGATAAAACAACCAAGTGAAAGTGTATGATCAGGAAAGCAGATAGTGACGATGGAAGAGGGAAAGCCAAGGCTCATCTGATGGAAGGGGTTGACAGAATGGAAATCATGAGGGTTAAAATGGAGATGGGTTTATTTTTAGACAAGCTTGAAACATAGGGAACTGTACTTGGATTCAGTTTCATGTTTACACAAGCTTGAAAAGAAAAACCATTCTTCGATTCAATTTCATTTTTACACAAGTTGGATTAATTTTTACACAAGCTTGAACCATGAAAAAACTATGCTTGAGATTGGTTTGCATGCCCCCAACATCATGACTCGATTCTAGGTGCATGCCCCCCAGCTTCATTACATTCACCTAAGTAGACTAATCGTGGCTATCAGGTGGATGGAATGAAGGTTCATTTATGAGATCAAGTGAATGACTCGACTAGGATTTTATGAGATCTAATGAAAGCCTCAAATTGGAATTTTTATCCAAGGAAATCTGTTTCATTTTTAGTGAGCTTGACATGAGACAAGGAACTTTGCTCAGATTCCTTATTTCATTTTTTAACGAGCTTGACACAAGACAAAGAACTATGCTCATGATTCCTTGATCACGACCCATAATAGGTCATGACTTCTAAGATGATCTCATCACATGGGAGAATAATGCTCTGGAAGGGATACATAGCAAGGAATCCATTAGAGAGATCTGGTTCCAATGCCCCCAATTCATAATGCACAACATCACGGAATTGATCGTCAGTTGATGTAGGCATCAAATGGGTTGCCACATAATTGACTCATGGCGGGGAAGATACCATTAGAAAAAATGGCCATTTAGGGAAGATGGGTGTCTGGAATCCATATTTGGGCTGGGAAATGAAAGTTGGTCAAGAATGACAATTCTGCCTCCATACGGGAAACACATCACTCGAAAGAGTGCTGAAATAATAGCTCCTATGTCATAAACATAGTTGCACCCAAGAATTAATTTTTTATATAAAGGGACTAGGACTACCATCACATTGAGATGAACAATTTTTCCTCCCAAAGTAATAGGCAACTGAGGAAGGATCCCTAATGGTTGACTTGTTCCCGTGTTAAAAGCCAAAGGATCCCTAATAGGTAACAGGAACAAGTGGCGGCAAACCAAGCACCTGCCAAGTAGTGGAGGAAAGGATACTCACACATGCACCTTCATTTATAATAATGCCAGATACAATCATGTTATAAACCTATACTATGATCTGGAAAGGCACATAAGAAGGAAGATGACATCCTGCCAGTTGATTCAAATCAAAGGAACTAACCAGACTACTTAGAAGGGGTACCATAAGAATGGGAGAATTACCCCCTTGAGTTATGAGAATAGGAGGATTTTCCTCCTGTCTTGATGGAATAGGAGGTTTTCCTCCAAGTTCATTTGAATTTGAAGAAATGAAAAGAACTTGAGTGCTATCATACTCACTCTCTACGGAAAAGATACGATTAACTGAAGCTGAAATGGGGTCAACTCTTTCCTTGACCTGTGATTAGTTAGGTATAGACTGATTGGATTCACATTCAAAGAGAGTGGGTTTTACTGACGGTTGATTTGGGTCAGCCACTCCAACAACTAGTGAAGGATTAAGGAAGACTCTCTTGTAACTAGATGGAAGTCACTGCAGAGAAGTAGGATGGTTATCCAACACTTTTTGGGCTTCATCCAGATAGGGACAAAGGTGAATGGGGTGATTCCCTTCGCATAACCTACAGGGAAACTTAACTTTACCATTATTACAATGAAATTTACTACCAATAGTTGATGGTGTGTTTCCAACATGATCTCCAGAAGTTGATGACACAACATGATGTGAACGAGAAGACCATTCTTCTGAGATATGAGGAATACTAGAAAAATTTCGAAGAAGATGGTCTCTCGTACAAAATTTGCAAGGATATCAAAGTTTTTGAGGCTTATTGGGCTTTCTCATCAGAAGTTGCATTCGAAGAAATGGGTGCTTGGTTGCCCCCTTGCTGAATTTTCTTCTTCTTCTTCTTATCCACCTAGTTACTAGTGTCAATACTTTCACAAGGCGAAGAGGAAGAATGGGAGGAAGAAACAACTGACGAAGAAGGTAAAGGGTCAACTTTAGGATCAAATGGAGGTTTATTTTGTCTAGTTGTAGGAATATTCAGTTGCGGGGCCAAGGAGGTTGAGAACAACCATACTAGCGAGCCATTGGTAAGTCTCGAAAGTGACAATCTAGCCATATAAGTAGCACTAATATTTCCGAAAGGAGGAAAATGACTAGGATTCCCATCAGAAGGAATTCCTTGATTGGTGGACACCAGAGTTGTTGCTATATGTCTCAACCTAATATCAACTAAGGAGTGATGTGGAGGATGTTATCCGTGGTCAGTTAATTTTATTTTAATAAAAATAACATAATAAAACAAAAGAGGGATAATCTAGGCAAAAGGATTACCAAGTAATTGTGAACTATAATATAGTGCCTCAGTGAACCAAGGACTTAACATACGTGTAGGCGATCTCCCCAAATGTTGTTTTCGACATATCATAGTATACAAGGTGGCTAACTTGGTTACCTATGGATGGATAGAAACCTAATATAGTCCTCCGAAATATACCCGAAAGTACATGGAGGCCCAATCCATGTTAGCGCTATCTAATGTGAAACCACACAGTCAGAGCATTCCCTTATACTTTTCATACTATAACACTGCTTGATAAACACGAAAGTACGTTGACGAGATACAATATACTTACATACATGGAATGTGGTATCACACTCAGAATGTATCATAGATTGTTAGAAATAGCCGCTATGTTTAATGATGTCGGAACATGTCTCTATCCTAGACCTATAAATGTTATACGTTAAGTTACAATGCTCCATTAGGTTAATTGAGATAAATTTTAGTTGATCTTATCTAAAAGTTTTCCTTTCAGGTTCACCGCATGGTGTTTTTGAAAATCCTAGAATTCAACTATGATGAGAAATATTCTTTTCATTTTATTTAAACAATGAAAACCATAACTAAAAGGGATAGAGCAATCAGAATCTCTAAACAAAGAGCATAGAGCACATCTAATGCAACTTTCCCTATACCATTCCTACAAGCACACACAAACTTATAAATGCATTATGCATGTTTTTCTTTTCATTCCTTTAATGTTTAGATGAACATAAAGAAACTAAATGCACAAATGATCAATCAATTCTTTTCACAAGAAACGAAGACTTTACAATAGTTTCTTTCTCAAAGAAACGAAGACTTTATGACAATTCTTTTTCAGAAAAGTAAAGACTAATCAATGTAAGCTAACTTTGGGTTTGATTTGAAAATGATAAAGAAAACATAAAGAAATATTGAACAAACAAAGCCAAAGTGGGCAGGGAAGAGAGATGTTAATTTTGACTTCAGAGACAGAGAAATATTGACCATTCAACAAACAAGATGTGAAACAGTTTGGAAAAAATCAAGCAAGAAGATGGATTTTTGGCTTGACAGGGACCAGCGAAGCTTTGAGTGGGAGACAACACATTGTAGAGCACTGCCTCTAGGCTATCGCTACTATGCAAAGCATTGTGTCAAGAAAAATAGTGCGTTGATGCTAGAGAGCACTATCAACACACAAATAAGGACACATTTTGACAAAAAAAGCTTCAAAATGACTAAATATGGGTAAATGAAATCAAGCAGAGACTATTGGTGCTACTAATACAAGGGATAACTACGAGGAATGAAGGTCGTTACTTAGTATGGTCATAAATTTGTTATACATAATTTATACCTATGGATAAGTATATCTTCCCTAAGCCAGTAGTTACGCTTAGAACAACTGAAGTAAAGATGTTTAACCTTTTCCTACAATAAACAGAAAAGATAAAGGAACCTACTTGTGATCCTTTGGTTCCTTTGATCTCCTTTGAGCTTCTCCTGTTGCTCCCACTTAGACTGAATTCGCTCAATTTGTACCTACCAACAAAAATAGAAGACAACAACAATCAAATCATATGATCTATTTATTGTAAACAAATGGAATCGACAACGTTTGAACATACATTCATCATAGATATAGACAGTAGTATTCGAAAAGGAACAAACAACTTTATTGATTGATATAAGGAGAAGTTACACCCAATGTGGTTCAATCTCATGTCATTCATCTAGCTTAGTCCAAACCCTCGTCACACCCATAGCAAAATTAATCCAGTAGAAAAACATTACTTGACAATGATTTCAAGTCTGTAAACCAACAATATTTCTCTATAATATCCAAGCTCTAGCCCCTTTTGGCTCTATTATGGGAGGCCAATTTATAGATGAATGCAAGTGGTTTTGTCATTAATATGGCATTGAATGGCTTTTCATAATTGGATTATTAGTTTCCATGTTCAAAGGGATGATAGAATAGAGGATTAGATGATCCAAGGCTATCCTAATTTGAGCTCATCTTGATAGGATAGAAGCTGGGTTCCTTCTAGAGTGCTCTAGAATCAAGGAATATTCCTAGAATCCTATGCCAGTTTCGGTCATCCTCACCCAGTGCAGGATTAAGTGGGCCTAAGTGCTATGCAATGTAGGTCTAAATGGGCCTACCTGCTATGCAGAGCAACTGCCCCTGACCAAGGGTGTGTTGGTGTCCCAAGGAGGCATTTTAGGAGGGTTTCAAACTAGGAAACTTTTATGGATGAAAGCAATTAATGAAGTCGCATGTCTGGGGCATGTAGTAAATGAATTAGGGTTTGATAAACCCTGTTTACACTGATTTGATCATCGGGAGTGGTGTGCCCAAAGAAACCTATAACACGTACCCTAGAGGAAAATTCGAATTTGTACGTATACAAAATGATGAGGAATCATTTTCCTTCAAAGAAGGGAGATTTCCCCTCCAAAATCCCTCAAATAGTGGATCTAGTTCCCAACACTAGGAATCTACATTAAATGACAGGGAACACATTCCTAGATTTTCTCAATCATTGGAGCTCTGGAATTTGTGCAATAATTTCATAATATCTTGTTGATTTATTATCCAATCTTTATCCTCCTACAGTATGAAGCATGTCCCTAGATTATCTCCTCCTCCAAATATTCATAACCTGCCCAATATTCTCACAATATTCTTCAATAATAAATAATATTAGGCACAAATATGAAATTATCCATAAACCTTCCTAATGAACATATTCAATTTAAAAATATGTCATCTAATGCAAGAAGAGAGGTTTAATGTGTTGAAGGATGGTTAGATGGGCCTTAATTTATGCTGAATTTGGAGGCCCATCATACCCCCCTACTGAGAGTGTTACTCAACCTCTTAGAAAATTAGTGACCTAATTGTGTCTCATTCATGGACCTAGTGCCCTTCCTAATATGCCTTGTAACTGTCCAACACTTTCCTATAGAAACTTCCTGTTTGCCTACAACAAGTTTCATCCTTCTTGTAGAAGCCTTCTACATTCCTATAGCAAGGCATATTCTAGTTTAAGTTTTTGGTCATGGATCCGCTAGTGCTTGGCTTCTTCTAAGAGGCTTGGGGCTCATTTCGTATGGATTGGAGGGAGGTTATCTCTTCAATTTGCTTATTATTCTCCTTTTATCCTTTATTATGATTTTTAGTCTCTTTTTCTTATGTTTCAACTTTTTCTTTTACTTTACCACCCTCTTCCTGCTCTTCATAGACATCCATGATTGTCTTTTCAAGTCCATAAGAGATTCTCTATCCATGTCAACAAAATTTCTCCATGTGTTCTCAAGGTTTGTGCAAGGGAACCCTACTACCAACTATCAATTTCAAAGTACTTAGGATTTTAAATTATGGCAAGAGGAGGAGTGATTATTGTTGATGGGTGAGGTGAAAAATGTTATGCCAATTTTAAAATGAGTTTATTATCCCCCAATAATGCTCATACTCACAGGAAAACTCCATAATTCAATTTTTTTTATGGTTCTTCTATAGGATGTTTAGTGGAGGAATTTTGAAAAAATATCACAAAAGTTTTGTTTGGAAGAGGTGATAAATCAAGCACTTAAGCCTTCTTTGAAGACTTCTTCAAATTTCTAGGCTTTTGTGGCCAATATTTCTCAATATGTGACCCATTTTTCCCTCTTGGGACAATCCTGTAGTAGGCAGACTGTCTCCTTTAGCACCTACTATGTCTCCTGTAGCAGCCTTATTTTTACTATAACAACCATGTTTTCTCATGTAGCTCTACTTGTAGCACTTGCAAACATTATTTGAAGTAGCTTGGTGGAACCCTAGGTAGTATTTGATAGCATCTAGCTCATCCTTTTTTATCTTTATGGGTTTCTCCAACTATTTCTTGGGAATGAGTAAGTGTGCAACTGAATTTGAACCTCGTGCTTTTGTTCCCTTTTTTGGTAGTGGCTCAGAGTGCTTTGGTGACTTGGCCTCTACACAAATTTCCTCTTTTAACCATTGTCTCCACTCCTCATAATCATAACCCTTCTTAATTTGTATTTTACATGTTGCATGAGTGAAGGAGTTATTCTCACATAACTGGTTGAGGGTGGGTGAGACATCTCACCGATCCTTATCTTACAAAACCTCATCTCTCATGCATTGACAACAAATTTCTTGCTATAATATGCTCAAGAGAAGAGGTGAAGAATATTGCATACCTGTACCTACCTAATGGTTGCTAGAGAGGCATGCATACTACTAGTGAGTTGTTGATAGATCCATGCTCCTCTAGACGTGATAATTTCCTTTGTTTTCTACTATAGAGGTCTTCATAGCTTGATGATACTTTGACTGATAAGGTTGTTGTGTGCAAGTTTCTTTCTAGTGTCCAATCTGTTATTGGTGTAGTGGATGGATTGCTTTCTAAGGAGGGTGTGCCCCTTCTCAACTTCAAAAATGCCTTCATGATGCTCAAGCTGGCTAGATCTTCTGCTGTGTAAATGAAAAAAAAGAGTGATGTTGAGTTCTATTGGAACTGTACAGGCCGCTACAGGAGGAATCCTCTTCCTAAAGCAGCCATTTAATTAATATTCGAGACCTCATTATTTCATGTGGGATTGATGGAAAGTCATAGGAGGTATAATGATAGAGTTGAAATAATCAAGAGGTGGTGTAGGTGGTGAAAAAGTTGATGACAAAGCTTTTTCTCATTTTTTTCATGTAAGACAGAGTGCAATTTGAAGATGAATTTTGGCTAGATCGGGTGCACGAGTGATGGAAGTGGTGCTAGGGGACCTATCTTAAGCTTCCCTGAAGAATAAATGACCTTTTGACTTCTTCATCCAATCGGATTTGCCTCATGCTGCATTATGGTCCTTCCTATAGCATTTTAGGGCAACCTCCTACAGCAAACTTGGTTTTTCCATATCTTCCAAATGGTATACTCGATTGACCTAAAATATTTTAGTGTGCCTCCATAATCCTTATGCACCTCCCAACAAAAATTCTTTGCCAATGGATGCACGAATTGTGAGCAAAAATAAAAGTGGTTGTAGGTGATGGAGGCTGATTTCTTGAACTGTATGCACTTGAGTTTTCTAAAATTGCTCTATCATGTTACCATCATCCATATACATCTCCCCATGAAAGAATGTGGTAAATGGATGCACGATTTTCAAGATATTATAAAATCAATTTTCTACCATCTATATTTTGGCTTCTTGTAGCAAAACATGCCCTCCTATAGCATTTTAGGACAACACGAAAAATGAATGGGAAAATATTGGTAATGATGGGTGGATGGTGGAAATATATGACGATGATGAATTGGCATGGCCTTGGTGTTGTTGTAGCATCTAAGTAAAGGAGAAGAAAGTCCAAGTTTGACTTTCTTTGACTAGATTTTTGATCAATTTTTTTCCTTTTGGTGTTAAAGTGTTCTTGTTCCTTCCAAATTTTGGAGAGAACTTGTCATTCATTAGAGAGAGATACATGGAGAAAATAAAATTTTCTTTTATTTTTCTCATTTTTTTCTTTTAGGCCTACTAGTTTCCTTAATGAGGTTTTCAACTAGTAGGACTACATAGGCACCTCAAAGGAGGTTTTCACCTAGGATATTTTCTTTTTCTCTTCCTTTTATTTTTTCCAACCCATTGGATCCCTCGTGGAGGTTTCCAATCAATTATCCAATCTCAAGCACCTCAAATGAGGCCTTCACTTGAGAATTTACTTTTTCCCTTATTTTTCATCTTTTATTTCTTTTTCTATCCTACTCTACTTGAAAAACAAAATCTCTTTCAAGTATAGGAATACTTCCAATGGAGCCATGTGCACATCAGGATGACATATAACTTGATGTATAGGTTTGAAATATATGCTTTGACATGTACGTGAATTTCAGAGACCAAATGCTTTGACTTTGACAATATTAAGCACAATTGAAGAAGAGAGTGATGCAACAACTTGTTGATTTTTTGGAACCAAACTTCAATATAACTTTGATTCCCTTGGTTCGCTTGCTTATCTGGATCATTCTTCATGGCTTCTTCTACCATGATATTCAAATATTCCTCTTTTTGCAGATTATTCTCTTGAATTCATGGAGGATCTCATGCTAAACATGAGAGAACTTTCTCAGTCTCTGATTATGATGTCTAATCTTCATCAAGTGCAACCCATGATTCTTTGGTCTTTTCATTTGAGTCTTCTTTCTCTGCATGTTTTCCTTCAGTGGCATGAAGAGAATCTTTTTTCCAACACTCTTACTGAGATATGATGAATACCATTGAGATCAATAGGAGATGTTAGGAACTTTTGTTCCTTAGCATTGTAAAATTGTAAATGGGTTGAGCTACTTCCTTGTGAGGGTTTGGAAATTGTGATACAGGTAGTTTAGTGGGAATGGATATTTGAGATGGATTTGGTTGGGGTTGTGGTTTGGGTGGAGGTAGATGGTAGGGATAACATTGAGTTAGGTATGGAGAATATTGTGGAAATTATTGAGGATTTTATGGATTTCTCTTATAAGGTTCTTGCCAACCTTGTTGCCAAGATTGGTTTTGGGGTTGATATGGCCAAGGTTTCCAAGTAAAGGGTGTGTTCCAATTACTTTGAGATGCATATGCATAACCTTGAAATTATGAATCAGGCTCTTGCATCATAGAAGGTTCACTAGGATGCCATGGCCTCTTATAGCTACATAACATAGATGATTTGGTGATTGACATCCTCCGTTGTCCTCATGGTAAAATTCCTTCAACCTTTGTAATGATGGGAAATATTTAACAACATGTGATTCTACATCGACAACACACATATCAACATCTTCTTTTTCCTCATCTTTAATTCATAAAATTTCTACTTATTCACTTAGATTGCTAAGAACTTTTGTTTGAAAGTTATGAAGAAAATTTCCAAGTTTGGCTTGACTTCCCAATCTTGATGTTGATTTACTTAGTCTTCCCCTTCCCCTTTATAAGTGCTTGCATGTTTCACAAATTTCTTCAAATGATAATTGGTATAAGATCAACTCTACTCATGAGATCAAGAAGTTTAATCAACTCATCCTTATTTGTTCTAAGTAAGAGTTTTTTTTAGTGTTTTAGATTGTAGATGATGTAATTTTTCCCTCTTAACATTATACATGAACCTTTCTACTAGATCCTCAAGTCTCTCATCCTATTTTTTATTCATTCTAATGATTTCTTCTTTACGATCATGATCTTTATATTTTTCTAAAAATATCTTCTGCATATCATTTCATGATCTTATTGAGTTAGTCCCTAAACTCATGAATCATTTAAGAGCTCTATCCTTCAATGTTTTTGGAAAAAATCTCAATTTTTGAGATTTTAATAAGTAACCATAAGATCTACAAACAATTTCAAATTCAAAGAGAAAGGTTTATAGATCCCCTGACCTCATACCATGGAAGTTGGGAAGGAAATATCGATGGATGTTATTCATATGTGCACTAACATGAGTATCTTGAATGGGAAATCAAAGAGGATATTCATCATTTTCATCATCTCCATGCATTTCTTCTACATTATGTATTACCTACTCTTATCCTACCTACAAAAGTGGATGGTGATTTCGTTCTTATTGCACAATGTGATCAAATTGGGGGGGGCGGAGGGGGGGAGGGAGTTGATTTTGGATATACATATACATAATAAGAATGGAAACACAATGAAATTTTCTATTTTTGAAATGAAATATGCCTAATGCAAATCTTTTTTGTCTCTGCAAAAGCTAAAATAAATGAATCAACTAGGGAAGAAAACAATAAATACTTTGGCATCTCCCAGGAAATGGTGTCAGAAAGTGGTGAGCCTCGATATTGCAACAAGAATATTGCAACTCCTAAGGCTACCAACTTTAATTATCAATTGGGGGTTAATAAAAACTTAAGAGGTATCGACATTATATGTGCAACATACAATGTGTCATTGTTTTGTTAATCTGATGTAATGGAGTGAATGTCATGAAATCGAAGGCTAAACTAATTGAAAAATGGAATTGATACTCTATTTTAAACAAATCAAAATCATATTTTATCAACTTTTAAATTCTAACTAATCAATTCATGAAAGGAAAAAGGTTAATCTACTTGCATCATACTTGTGATAAAGAAACTAAGTCTACTCTGTTTTTGGAGTGAATAAAATGAAGGGTTGGAGTGACTTAGGAGCATACCCTGATAATAAAGTCATATTTTGGGGTCATTATTCATCTAAGATAATTCATAGTTGTAGCGGGGATCAAAATTGATGAAGGAATGTGGTGTTACATGTTTGCTACAGGAAGTTACAGGTTTACTACAAGAAGTTACAAATTTGCTATAGGAAGCGCTAGCTCACCTAATGACCAAGGAAAGAAAATGAAAATGGGATAGGACAATTTTTTTTAATGATTAGTATGTCTTAGTCCTCCATTCCAAGTGTCATCATTCCAAAATACCCTTGTTCACATGTGCTAAAAAATAACAAAAAATTACCAGTCTAAAATATAGAAATTCGAGAACTAGTGAGCTAGTTGTCCTAACAAAGCACAAATGCAATGGGGTAATTTTTTTTTTTAATTGAATTTTTTAATGATCTAATTCAATTGGAATAAACTCATATGAAGCTCATTAACATGTTCTAAAAAATAGCATAAAATTACTACTATTTACTACAAGTGACTTCCAAAAATTCTAGATTTGTAAATTAGTAAACTAATCCGAGTAGATCAATGATGACTATAACCTTTAAAAGTTGTTCCATGGATGAAATCATGCTTGTGACTCTATAAATAATCAGCATAAGGACTCACTTCAACCATTTAACCCAATCCTACAACAAAAAATTATTAATACTAAATGCAAAAATAGGATAAACAAGAATAAGAGATGCATGTGAATAAGAAGTGAAAAGAAGAAAAGTAAATTATAAAAAAAGGATCCAAGGCTCCTAGGATGGACAAGACTAAGGATATTCAAAGTCCTATGAAGGAGACCAAGATTTGGAACTTAAAAATGGCACCAATATTCATTATTTTAATCAATCTAAGTATATCCCCGTTAGAAATGAAATTGGAGCTGCAAAAGTACAAGTTTTCTCCACAAGAAGACTAAATAATACCATCCCCAGAGGAAAATTCGAATTGGTACTTATATAAAATGATGATGAAGACTTCTCCTTGAAAGAAGGAAGTTTTCCCCGCCAAAATCCCTCAAATAATGGATCTGGTTGCCAACACTAGGAATCTGCATGAAATGACACAGAACACATTCCTAGATTTTCTCAATCATTTAAGCTCCAAAATTTGTGCAATAATTTCATAATATCATGTTTATTTACTATCCAATATTTATCCTCCTATAGTAGGGAGAAATTTGCTAGATTATATCCTCCTCCAAATCTTCATAATATGAAAAACATTATCACCATATTCTTAAAAAATAAATAATATTAAGCACCAATATACAATTATGATAGGTTTAGTGTGTTGAAGGATGGTCAAATGGGCCTTAATTTATGTCTAATTTTTAGGCCCATCATAACGCCTATTGAAAGTGTTGCTAACCCTCTGAGAAAATTAGTCACCTAGTTGTGCCTCATTCATGGCCTTGGTGGCCTTTCTGATATGTCTGGTAGCTTTCCAACACTCTCCGTAGCAACTTTCTGCTTTCATGTAGCAAGTTTCTTCCTTCTTGTAGCAACTTTTTTCCTTCCTATCATAGTGCATATTCATCTTTTAGTTGTTTAGTCATGGCTCCCATAGTGCTCGGATTCTTCTAAGAGGCTTCAAGCTCCTTTCTTTTGGATTTGGGGGAGGTTATCTCTTTAGTTTGCTTCTTATTCTCCTTTTATCCTTTGTTCTGATTTTCAGGCACTTTTTCTTATGTTCTAACCTTTCCTTTTCCTTTAACACCATATTTTTCTTCTTTAGAGACATCCATGAATGTCTCTTCAAGTCTAGAAAATTTGTCTATCCATGTCAACAAAATATGTCCATGTGTGCAAGGGAACCCTACTGCCAATTATAAATTTTAGAGCACTTAGGATTTTAACGTATGACAAGAGGAGTGACTCATATTGATGATTGACGTTAAAAAAGGTATGCCAATTTCAAAACAAGTTTATTCTCCCATCACAATGGTCATCCTCATAATAAAATTCCATAATTCATATTTTTTATGGTTCTACTACAAGGTGTTTAGTGCAGAAATTTTGTAAGCATTCACAAAATTTTTGTTTGCAAGAGATGATAGATCAAGTACTTGCCCCTTCTTTCAAGACTCCTTCAAATACCTATGGTTTTATGGCCAATAATTCTCAATATAGGACCCATATTTTCATCTTGGGACAATCTTGTAGCAAGAAAACTGCCTCCTGTACCACCTACTTTGTCTCCTATAGCAGCCATATTTTTCCTATAATAGCTTTGTTTTCTCCTGTAGTTCTTCAAGTAGCAACAAAAAAAATTATTCAAAGTCACTCGATGTTACTATAGGTAGTATCTGATAACATCTAGCTTTTCATTTTGTATGTTGATGGGTTTATACAAATGTTTCTTGGGAATGTGTAATTGTGCAAGTGAATTTAACCCTTGTACTTTTGTTCCCTTTTGTGGTAGTGGCTCAGAGTGCTTTGGTGACTTGCCCTCTGCACAAATTTCCTCTTTTAACTATTTTCCCCACTCCTCATAATCATATCCCTTCTTAATTTTGATTTTACACATTGCATTAGTGAGTGTGTTAGTAGCACTTAACTAGTTGAGGGTGGTCGAGACTGCTAACCCATCCTTAGCTTTTAAAACTTCACCTCTCGTGCATTGACAACAAATTTCTAGCTATAATATGCTAAAGTGAAGAGGTGAAGAATATTACATACCTGTACTTACTTGATGGTTGCTGGAGAGGCATGCATACTACTTTTGAGTTGTTGATAGATCCATGCTTCCATAGAGGTGATAGTTTCTTGTGTTTACTTTTGCACATGTCTTGATAACTTGATGATTCTTTGATTGATAAGGTTGTTGTGTGCTTTATTTCTAGTGTCCAATATACTGTTGGTGGAGTGGATAGAATTCTTCTTAATGAAGGTGTGCCACTTCTCAACTTCAAAAATGGCTTCATGATGCTCAAGGCGGTTAGATCTTCTGCTATGTGAGTGAAAAAAAGGAATTGTTGTTGAGTTATGTTGGAACTATACACAATACTATAGGAGGTTACCTCTTCCTATAGAAATCATTTAATTCATCTTCGAGACCTCATTACTTCATGTGGGATTGATGGAAATTCATAGGAGGTATAAGGATAGGGTTAAATTCATCAATATGTGGTGTAGGTGGTGGAAACATTGATGACAAAGCATTTTCTGATTTTTTTCATAGGGAGTTGGAATTTGAAGATGAATTTTGGCTAGATGGAGTGTATGGGTGATGGAAGTGGTGTTTGGGGACCTCTCTCAACTTTTCCTAAAAAACAAAGGACCTTTTGACCCCTTCATCCAATCAAATCTGCCTCCTGTAGCGATTCTGGTCCTTGTAGTATTTCAGGACAACCTCTTGTAGCAAACTTGTCTTGTCCATATATCCCAAATGGTATATTGGATTGACCAGAAAGTGTTTGAGAATGTTGCCATCATCATTATGTAACTCCCCAAAAACAATCATGACTAATGGATGCACGAATATGGAGAAAAATTAAAAATATATGTAGGTGATGGAGGCCAATTTATTGAAAAGTGTACACTGATTTTTTTTGAAATTTCTTGAACATGTTACCATTATCCATACGCATCTCCCCATGGAAGATATTGAAAAATGTATGCACGTTTTTAAAGATATGATAAAAATAATTGTCTTGTTTGTGTATTTTGTCTTCATATAGCAAAGCAGACCCTCCTCTACCATTTTAGGACTACGAGGAAAATGAATGGGAAAATATTGGGAATGTTGGGTGGATAGTGGAAATATATGAGGGTGATGGATTGGCATTTCCTTGGTCTTGTTGTAGCATCTGAGTAAAGGTGGAGAAAGTCCAAGTTTGACTTTCTTTGACTATATTTTTGATCTTTTTTTTTTCCTTTTGGTGCTAAATTCTTCTTGTTTCTTGCAAATGTTGGAGAGAACTTGCATTCATTAGAGACAGATACATGGAGAAAAAAAAATTCTTTTCATTTTTCCATTTTTTTTCTTTTAGGCCTACTAGCTGCCTTAATGAGGTTTTCAACTAGTAGGCATGCCTAGGTGCCTCAAAGGAGGTATTCAGCAAGGATCTTTTCTTTTTCTCTTCATTTTATTTTTTCCTACCCATTGACCGCCTCATGGAGGTTTTCAATGAATGAGTCAATCTTACGTGTCTCAAATGAGGTTTTCACCTGATATTTTTTTCTCTTATTTTTCATTTTTAATTTCTTTTTCTATCCTACTCTACTTGAAAAACAAAATCTCTTTCAATTATAGGAATACTTCCAATGGAGCCATGTGCACATCAGGATGACAAATATACTGATATGTAGGCTTGAAATATATGTTTTGACATGTACCTAAATTTCAGAGATCAAATGCTTTGACTTTGACAATATCAGGCACAATTGAAGAAGAGAGTGATCCTCCATCTTGTTGACTTTTTGGAACCAAACCTCAACATATCTTTGATGCCATTGTTTTGCCTACTTATCTAGATCATTCTTCATGTTTTCTTCTACCATGAAATTCAAATATTCCTCCTTTTACAAAGTATTCTCTTGAATGCATGGAGGATCTGATGGGGAACATGATAGGACCTTCTCATTCTCTAATTCTGATGTCTTATCTTCATCAAGTGCAACCCATGCTTCTTTGGTTTTCTCATTGAATGGCATGAAACGAATCTCTTTTTTGCAATACTCTTTTTGAACTAAGATGAATACCATTGAGATCAAGAGGAGATGTTAGCAAGTGTTATACCTCAGCATTGTATGTGGCTTGAGTTCCTTCCCAGTGTGGGTTTGGAAATAATGGTACAGGTACTTTAGTGGGAGTGGATATTTAAGATGGATGTGGTTGGGTTAGTATTATTGGTGGAAGTAGATGGTAGGGATAACATGGAGTTAGGTATGGAGGATATTAATGAAAATATTGAGGATATTGTGGAATTCTGTCATAAGGTTCTTTCTAATCTTGTTTTCAAGATTGGTTTTATGGTTGAGATGGACAAGGTTTCCAAGGAAAGGGTGTGTTCCAATTACTTTTATATGGATGTGCATAACATTGAAATTATGAAGTAGGTTCTTGCATCATACCAACTCGACTAGGCTTCCATGGTCCTCTTGGAGCTACATAACATAGTTGCTTTGGTGATTGACTTGCTCCATTGTCCTCTTGGTAAACTCCCTTCAACCTTGGCAATGATGAGAATATTTAACATGTGATTCTGCATGGAAAACACACATATCATGATCTTTTCTTTCCTCATTTTTCATTCTTAACATTTCTACTTTTGAACTTAGACTTCTACGAATTTATGTTTTAAAGTTATGAAGAAATCTTGATGTTGATTTACTTATTCTTGCCCTTCCTCTTGATAAGAGCGTGCATGTTTCACAAATATTCTCAAATGATAATTGGTATACATCACCTCTACTTGTAAGATCAAGGAGATGAATCCACTCATCCCTAATTATTCTAAGTAAGAGGGTTTTTAGTTTGTCAGATCCTAGATAATGTAATTTTTCCCTCTTAACATTATAAAACCTCCCTATTATATCCTCAAGGCTCTCATCTTGTTTTTGATTCATTCTAACCATTTCTTCTTTAAGATCATGATCTTTTTATTTTTCTAGAAATATATTTTTCATATCATTCCATGATCTTATTGAATTAGTCCCTAAACTCATGAACCATTTAATAGCTCCATCCTTCAATGTTTCTGGAAACAATCTCAATTTTTGATTGTTTAATAGGTAACCATATGATCTACAAACAATTTAAAATTCAAAGTGAAAGGTTAATGGATCCTCTGACCTCATACCATGGAGTTTGGGAAGAAAAAATCTAAGGATGTTCTTCATATGCACACTGACATCAGTATCTTAAATGGGAAATCCAAGAGGATCTTCCTCATTGTCATCATCTCCATCCATTTCTTCTATATTCTCTATCATAACCTTTTATTCTACCTGAAAAAGTGGATGGTGATGTGACTGTTACTATACCACGTGATCAGATGGGGGGAGGGGTTGGTTTTGGAGAAGTATTTTTATTTTTTGTTATTTTTTGAATAAGAATTCTAATGCAATGCAATTTTCAATTTTTGAAATGAACTATTCCTAATACAAATATTTTTTCTTTCTATAGAAAATAAAAGAAATGAATCAACTAGGGAAAAAAAAATTCATACTTTGACACGTGGCTGGAAATGGTGCTAAAAAGTGATGAGCATCAGTATTGCAGTAAGAATGCTACAACTCCCAAGGCTACCAACTTTAGTTATCAACCCGGGGTTCATATAAACATAAGAGGTATAAACACTATATGTGTAGCATATAATGTGTCCTTCTTTTGTTGATATGATGTAACAGAGTGAATGTCATGAAATAAATGCCTAAACTAATTGCAAAAATGGAAGTGTTACTCTATTTGCAAGAATGGAATTTTTTGTACTTGCTCAACTTGTAAATGTTAACTAATGAATTCATGAAAGGAAGGTTTGGAGTGACTTACGAGCTTCCCATGATTTTAAAATAATATTTGGGGGTCATTATTCATCTAGAATAAGACATAGTTACAGTGGGGGTCAAAATTGATGAAGGAAAGTGGCATTACAAGTTTGCTACAAGAAGTTACAGGGTTGCTATAGGAAGTTATAAATTTTCTAGAGGAAGAGATAACACACCGAATTACCAAGGAAATCAAATGAAAATTGGATGGGGAAATTTTTTTATTGAGTAGGATGTCTTAGGTCTCTATTCCAAGTGGAATTACTTCAAAATACCATTTCTCACACGTGCTAAGAAGTAGTAGAAAATTACTAGTCCAAAATATGAAAATTCGTGAACTATTGACCTAGTTAACCTATTAAATTCCTCACATAATAAAGTGAAAATTAAATGGGGTAATTTTTTTTTTTGACTTGAATGTTTTAAGACCTAATGCAAGTGGAATAAACTCAAATGAAGCTCATTAACATGTTTCTAAAAAATAACATATAAATTACTACTATTCACTACAAGGCACTTCCAAAAATTCTATATTTGTGAATAAGTAAACTAATCCAAGTAGGTAAATGATGAATATTACCTTCCAAAGTTTCTCCAAGGATGTAATAATTCTTGTCACTCTATAAATAACCTGCATAAGAACTCATTTCAACCATTTAACACAATCTACAACAAAATATCATCAATACTAAATGCAAAACTAGGAAAAACAAGAACAAGATATGCATGTGAATAAGAAGTGAAAAGAAGAAAAGTAAATTATACAAAAGGGCACCAAGGATCCTGGGATGAACAAGCCCAAGGACACTCATATTACTATGAAGGATACCAATATTTAGAAGCTAAAAATGGCACAAATCTTCATTATTTGAATCAATCTAAGTACATACTTACTAGAAATGAAAGTGGAGCTGCAAAAATACAAGTTTTCTCCACAAGAAGACTAACGAATACCATCTCCTATAGGAAAATTCAAATTTTCACTTATATAAAATGATGAGGAAGAATTCTCTTTGAAAGGAGGAATATTTCCCCTCCAAAATCCCTCAAATAGTGGATTTGGTTCCTAACACTAAGAATCTGCATTAAATGACATGGAACACATTCCTAGATTTTCTCAATCATTAGTGTTATAGAATTTGTGCAATAATTTCATAATACCATGTTGATTTATTATCCAATATTTATCCTCCTATAGTAGGAAGTAACTCCCTCGATTATCTCCTCCTCGAAAGCTTCATAATCTACCTAAAATTCTCACAATATTCTTCAAAAATAAATAATATTAGGAACAAATATGCAATTATCCATAAATGTTCCTAATGAACATATTAAAGTTAAAAATATGTCATCTAAGGAAAAAAGAGAGGTTTAGTGTGCTTAAGGATGGTCATATGGGCCTTAATTTATGTCTAATTTGGAGCCCCATCACATACTTGGTAAGTCTATCAACTACCACCATGATGAAAAAAAATTCCTTCTGACTTGCGTAAACATGTGATAAAATCCATTGAGACCTCGTACCAATGCTACCTTGGAATGGCTAAAGGTTTTAATAGACCCAGGGTCTTAACTGTCTCAACTTTATTTTTTTGAAAAACCAAACATTCTTCCACAAACTTATGAATATCTTATATAAGGCCATCCCAAAAAATTCCTTCTTTACTCATAAGTTTTTAAAAATATTGGATTCCCTCCTAATGGAGAGGTGTGCAATTCCAAAAGAATCTCTTGTTTGATTTGGGAATTCTTACAAATATATAAACTATCTTTGTACCATAATGAATCATTTTTTTAGCTAAATGTGTCTGATGTACTCATATCATGGTAAAACTTTGGAATGAGTGTCCACACCTCTTCATCATTCTTCCATTCATCTCGTGCTTCTATTATCCACTCAGATTAGATAATAGAAATGGCACAAAGCAACACTTCCACATCCTCATATTTCCTTGAGAGTGTATACGCAACAACATTTTGCTTGCCTTTTTTGTAGATGATTTCAAAGTTATAATCCAACATCTTTATGACCCATTTTTCATACTCTTCTAAATATAATATTTGTTCTAAAAAGTATTTAATACTATCATGATCTATTTTTACCTTGAAGTGTCTTCCCATTAGGTAAGGCCATCATTTCTTTAGTGCGTGTAGTATTTCCAACATTTCCTTCTCATAAATAGGTTTGTGTGAATACTTTCCTTTGATTGGATGACTTTCAAAAGAAGTGGGTCTTCCTTATCGCATTAAAACAACACCAATTACATTTCCTAAGGAAGCACATTCCACAATAAAAGTTTTTGTGAAGTCTGGTGTAGCTAAGACCAGTGATTGGCACATTGCCTCTTTAAGATGTTCAAAAGCCTTAGTTTCTTATGGAGTCCAAGAAAATGCATCTTTCTTCATTAATGATGTTATAGGTGCCACTATTCTCCTATAATTATTGAAAAACTTGTTATTATACCCCTTCAACCTGAGAAATCATTGAAGATGCTTTATGGTTGTGCAGATTTTCCATTCCTTAATGGCTTTAATTTTTTTAGAGTCTACCTTAACACGCTCATGAGATAAAATATGACCCAAATATTCCACCCCATGTACTCCAAAGAAACATTTCGTAGCTTTTTCATATAATTAATTTCTCCTCCAATAGTTTGAGCACCCTATCAACATGTTGAACATGATCTTTCGAAGATTTGTTGTAGATTAGTATATCATCAAAAAATACTAACATAAATTTTCTATGGAGGGGTTTGAAAATGGAATACATCAAACCTTGAAATGTGGAAGGTGCATTAGCAAGGCTAAATGGCATGACAAAAAATTCACAATGACTATCATTAGTTTTGAATGTTGTTTTCATAATGTCTTCATTCTTCATTCTAATTTGATCATATCCTGCATGAAGATCCAACTTGGTGAAGTAAATTGCTCCATGTAATTCATACAACAATTCATCAATGATAGGAATGTGAAATTTATCTTTAATAGTGATCTTGTTGAGCTCCCTATAATATAGACACATGCACCACGATCCATCCTTCTTGTGCACCAATACTATTGGAGGAGAGAAATAACTTTGACTAGGATGAATTATACTGACATCTACTAGCATTTCTACAGTCATATGTTCAATTTCATGCTTTTCGACATAGGGATATTTGTAAGGCCTGATGTTTGGAGGAACACTTCTTGGAATAAAATGAATGGCATGATCATGACCACGAATAGGTGGGATGCCTTTGGAAATCTCAAATACCTTAGAATGATTGTCCAAGACGTTTTGGAGATCTATGGAAATAGATGATTTCATTGCTTGAACCCCTAGCGAGCATAATCATGCAATTACATCCCCTTTTTCTTTATTTATAAAATTTATCATGCCATTATAGCTGATTATCTTTCTTGGTTTCCCTACGATACCCCTTAATTAAAATTCCTTTCCTTCCCAAAAAAAATTCAAGAAAAGTTCTTGAAAATTAAAAGCTACCATCCCCAATATTTTAACCATTGGACTCCTAGTACAACATTAGCACCAACCATTGGAATGTAAATCATTGGACTATTCAATACATATTACCCATGGATAGCTTAATATTATGGCGCTTTCTAGAGAAATTTATAGTTCCTCCATTTAAAACCATCATTCGACACGCTGGTGTTGGATATAGGAAGCAATTGAATTCCTTGGCTATATTACAATGAATAAAATTATGGGTATTACCTAAATCAATCAACATTATTACCTTTTTCTTCTTGATATGTCCTTCTATATTGAGAGTTTGAGGAGTCGTAATTCCTGCCAATTCATTACAAGATATGGTTGGATTCATTTCTTCTTTCTTTGGGGTTAGTTCCTAGTGTATATCCTACTCTTTTGATGTTTCTTGTACCTTTTATTCCTCCTCTTCATAATATATGTAAAACAATTACTTCTCGGAACACTTATGACCTTTAGTGTATTTTCTATCACAACTGTAACAAAGCCCTTTTGCTATTTTTTCCTCCAATTGATTTGATGTCAACCTTGTAGGTTATGGAAGGCTAGAAGCAACAACACTTCCATCTTTATAGTTTTGACTACTAGACTTCCTTGTTTCCATAGTTTTTCTTTCAACTTTTCTTGCCACCCCGAATGCCTTCTCCAATGAATTAGTTTCCCAAAGGAGAACCTCATGGTGGATGTTATACTTTAAATTAACTAGGATGACATCAATACTATGCTACTTTGGAATATAATTTACCATGATATTCAATTTTTGGAAGTCCTCATTATGCTCCAACATTGAACCCCTTTACTTGAGATTTATAAATTGGCTAAAGACGGTCTTGCTCTTTGTATCCTCGTAATGTGTTTTCATTTCCTCCATAAAAATTGACCAAGTGACAAGTTGTTTATGAAAAAAAACCATTGATACCAGAAAAAATGATTAGATTCTAAATATAAATATGTAATGCATACCTTTTGTGTGTGTTGCACATTATGGAGATCAAAATGTTTATCTATCTGTAGTATCCATGTTACAATATCCTTCCCATAAAACATCCCCATATCGATGTTTTGAATATGGTGGGTCTTTAATCCAAATTTAGAGTCTATGAAATCATGATTAAAATTCCTTTGGTTATGGTCATGAGTTTCATCTAATACATTTTTTCCATTAGGAATCTTTTCTTGCAGCAACTTTGTCAAACCTTCCTTCAAACCTTCCATGTCCGATTTTAAACATTCTTCAAGTCTTCCACATTGCCTTTCATTTTTGCTTCTATACCATCCATATTATCTTCCATTCCATCCTTCAATCCTTCCATATCTTCTTTTAAATCATTCTTAAAACCATCCATCTTAGCTTTCATTTCATTTTTGGTTATTCTTTGTGCCAGTGAAATTTGATGCACTTGGTCTCGTAATTTTGATATATCATGTTTCATTTCTTCCTCTTCTTCATGCGTCATAGTCAAGCTTTCAAGTTTCTTGGTAGGTGTTTCCATTTTCTTGATTTGAGTAATTTTGGAATCAAACAATGATATTTATGCTATGCCACTTGAATCACTTCAATCTTATTTTTCCAACAAAACTTATGCCAATTTAAAAAAATACACACATTTTTCTTATTTTGTAGGAGATTGATATTGAATCTATTTTAGCTTCATAAATTTGGATGTCTAAGGTCTGAATTTTCATCTTGTGGTAGCCCTCTAAGTATTCTTTACAACCCCACAAATCAGACCGATATTGGATTCTCCAATAAATAGTTATGCCTAATCTCCCATGGTGACCTGATTATAGACTAATTCGATATAAGAAACTTGTACACATCTCCACGTGTTACTTTTTTAACCTTCAGCCCTAAAAATGATACACAAGAAACTAACATCTGTGTAATTTCAACTACTTACGAAATCCCAATCTCATGGTCAAAGAGAAAGTTATGATGATATTCTTTAGGTGACCTATTTTAGATTGAATTCAGGAGCTTGCAAAAACCATTGCTTGTCAAAAACCATAGCTTGCTCCGATAATCTCTCCAAAAATATAGCGAACCAAGCTTTGAAATGCTTAAATGATGTTCATCATGACTATGGGTCCATGTGGTCAAAATTTCAGCTTCTACAACTTCGTATAAAAAATGTTAGAGTGAATATACAAAGATGACTTGTTTTAAGTAGTAAAACCCTAAAATCCAAAGTTGTCATACCAAATGTTATGCAACCAGCTCACAAAATAGAAGAAAAGATAGATCAACAACTAAAAAATTATCCTTTTCGAGGGGGAAACCTCCCTTACATTACATCAATGAATAATTATGTGATGATTCAAATGACAATACCTCCTTTGTATATATAGGAGTCTAAGGAGCCATAATATAATCAAAGCCTGCAAAATAATAATAATGTACGGGCACAACGATAATAGTATTGAGCTTCTATGGGGCACAACAACAAAAATATGGGGGCTATATGGGCGCAAAAATAACAATAATGGGGCTACACTAGTAGTACAGGGACTTAACATAGCATGTAATGTATTATTTAGTTAGCCTTGCACCAATAAATTTATGACAAAAATCCAAGGTGATGACATGTATTATGTATTTGAATTTTTCTTAAATCTAAAAATTATGTGTGTTTGACAACACATTAGACAATAAGAGACTTAGGATTAAAGATATGAGGATAGGAATGATGTGGTATAGCTCTAACCAATCACAACATGGATATGAAGAAGCAACGATAGTTAAAGAAAATTTAGTTGGAAAGAGGGGAGAAGCAAGCTCTCCCAACTATATGGATAACTTGGGGAGCATAAGGGCTGAGATTAGTAACTATAAGGTAGATAATGGAAGGTTGGTAAGGGCATAGGAAATTAAATTTGAGGTAAATATTGTTAGGAAATTATATATTACAGAGCAATGGAACACACAAAATATTGCAGAAATATAAACACAGAAAACACATAAAACAAGAGAGACACAGATATACATGGTTCACCCAGTTTGGGCTACATCCATGGAGAAACAACCATTCCTTATTTTATTATATTATTTAGCAAACTGAAGAGATACAACCTACAACAGATCTGTTGTAACTCCCTCTTCTCTCTCAATCCCCTCTCTCTTCCTCAATCAGAATACAGATCTACATAAACATAATACAATTCCCTCATATATAGTGAGGGGTTTCGTTCTAGGGCCAAAAACCCTAAGTTAAACATAAATTCTGCTGTCAGATCATCCTCCTAATGCACAGACCAGATTAACTAGAAATTACTATACTTTTACAAGGAAATTTTACATTTGTTTTTAGATTTGGGGGCGTTGCCACCAGAACCCCTGCTGAGGGACCACTGGCCCCCAGACCCCCCAACCAGGGGGGATCAGCCTGCCCAAGCCCCCGTAGGGGGGACAAGTCCTCCCCGTACCCCCCCACATGGAGGGGTGTATAGTCTTCCTAGGGTATACATCTAGCAGAGACCTTTGAATACAGAAGATAATCAGGTTCCACACCCAACAATCTCCCACTTGTAGACTGATTATAGCAACTCCACCGCTGCTTCATTTGCTAGATAATGACTCCACTTTGGACCTGGTTGTTTCTCATCTTCTTCATCATACTTGAAGACCAATTGGAAATAAGCAGATTCTCAGTTTCACCATGCTTACAACTTTTGTTAGCGTATCTGCAGGATTATGGCTAGTGTGTATCTTTTCCATCTTCAACTGTTCATCTTCCAATGCTAACCATATGAAATGGTACTAGAGCTATATATGTTTAGTCTTGGAATTAAATGTAGACTTCTTTGCAAGATTTATGACACTCTGGCTATCACTGTATAACCTGCCCAACTCCTGATTCTTACCCAATTCATCCATAAATCTTTGTAACCAGATCATTTCTTTACTAGCCTCTGTAGAAGAAATATACTCTGCTTCTGTTGTTGAAAGTGCAACAACACTTTGGATTTTTGAAACCCAACTGACAGTTGTTCCACCTATAGTAAATACATATCCTATAGTGCTCCTCCTATTATCCCTATCACCTACCAGGTCTACATCAACATATCCCTGTAGAGCAATGTTTGAACCACCAAAGCATAATGCTTGATTTGTGGTACCTCTCAAATACCTGAGAATCCACTTCACCACCATCAATGTTCTTTTTCTAGATTGTTCATGTACTTGCTTACAACTCCCACTGCATGTGCAATATCAGGCCTTGTGCAGACCATTGCATACATTAAGCTTCCAACTGCTGATATATATGGAACTTTAGACATATGAGGCATTTCTTCCTGAGTCTTGGGACATGCCTCCTTACATTATTTGAAATGGCTAGCCAAAGGTATACTAACTGGTTTTTCATTTTGCATATTAAACCTTTTTAACACCTTTTCTATGTACTCACTTTGAGACAATGTTAATTTGCAATTCTTCCTGTCCTTAGTTATTCTCATACCAAGGATTTTTTTTGCAGCATCCAAATCCTTCATTGCAAATGAGTTTGCCAATTTCCTTTTGAGCACATTTATTTCATACATGTTAGAACCTACAACAAGCATGTCATCTACATACAATAACAATATAATATAGCTACCATCATTTTGCCTTTCGAGATAAACGCAATGATCAGAGTGACACCTAGTATAACCTTGTTCATACATAAACCTGTAAAATTTTAGATACCATTGCCTAGGAGTCTGTTTTAAGCCATACAAGCTCTTCTTCAACCTACACACTAGTTTCTCCTTCCCTTTTACCTCATATCCTTGTGGCTGCTACATATATATCTCTTCCTCCAAATCCCCATGGAGAAAGGCTTTATTTACATCTAATTGCTCAAGATGCGAATCTTCGGCTGCTATTAGACTTAGAATAGTTCTAATTGAAGTCTTTTTCACAACGGGAGAAAATATCTCATCAAAGTCTATACCCTTTTTCTGTGCAAACCCTTTCACCACAAGTCTAGCCTTATACCTTTTTCTACCGCCATCTTCTTCCTTCAACTTGTAAACCCATTTATTCTGCAATGTTGTTTTACCTCCAGGTAACCTTAATAAGTCCCAATTCTAGTTATGTGCTAAGGAGTCCATCTCTTCTTTCATGGTTTGCTCCCACTTCTTCCTAGTTTCTACCTGCACTGCTTCTTCATAACATTCTGGATCACTAGAATCAGTCAACAATACATAATATAATGAAGGAGAGTATCGTTCAAGGGGTCTACTTATCCTGGTAGATCTTCTAACACCACTTTCAGGTGTTTGAAGTGCTTGTTGCTGTTGTGGTTGTTGTTCTGGCTGTTGATCATTATGATTTTCAGGCACCATCACTTTTCCTATGATATCGTCAAGCATTGTGTGCTCTCTATTTTATTTTTCCTGTTTCTTTTCCTGCAGCAGATCCTTATACAAAACCTTTTCATTGAATATGAAATCTCTGCTCCTAATGATTTTATATTTTTCATAATCATAAAAGCGATAACCAAGATCATTAACACCATATCCAATAACAGTACATTTCTTTGATTTTTCCTCAAGCTTTGTTCAATTTTATTTGTTAATGTGGACAAAGGCTTCAAAACCAAAATTCTTTAAAAAATAGTAGTTTATCTTTTTACCTGTCCATGCCTCCTCTGGAATACCACCATCCAAGGAACTTAAAGGCCCTCTATTTATTAGATAAATAGCAGTATCTACAGCATTTGCCCAAAATTGTAAAGGCAATCCTGCATGTAATCTCATGCAACTTGCACACTCCATGATTATCGTATTCATCCTTTCTGACACACCATTTTCTTGTGGTGTTCCTGGAACTGTCTTCTCTCCGTGAATTCCTTTCTCAGAACAGTACCTATCAAACTCTTTGATGCAATATTCATGACCATTATCTGATCTGAGACACTTCAACCTTTCTCCTATCTCATTTTCAACCAAAGCTTTCCATTTCTTGAAAGTATCAAATACATCAGATTTATTTCGAATACAATAAATCCAGATTTTTTTGGTTGCATCGTTAATAAAAGTAACATAATAACGAGAGCCACCAAGAGATGATACATGAGCAGGTCCCCATACATATGTATGCACAAGCTCTAATTTTTTGCTCTTCTTTCCTTTCCCAACTCTAAGGAATCTGTCTCTCTTCTGTTTTCCATAAACACAATTCTCATAGAATTTTAAATCAACATGCTTCAAACTTGGCAACAAATTTCTTGAGTGAAGAATTTGTATCCCCTTCTCACTCATGTGCCTGAGCCTATGATGCCACAATGCCATATCTTCTATTGTAGAGGTTAAAGCATTAACATAATTAGAAATACCATTTCATAAATATAATATACCAACCTTTTCTCCTTTCGCTATTACCAGGAATCCTTTAGTGACCTTGCAGGTTTTATCTGTGAAAGTAGTTACACAATCTTCACCTCCCAACTGCCTTATTGAAATCAGATTTTTCTTTAGATCTAGAACATGCCTTACCTCCTTCAATACCCATTGATTTCCATTCTGCTATTTTATGAAAATTGTACCCATTCCAATGATTTTATAGGGTTTATCATCACCCAATTGAACCTGTCCAAAATCTCCTTCAACATAATCATGAAAAGGTTTCTTATCAGGTGTGGCATGGAATGAAGCCCCTGAATCTATCACCCAAGCATCAATAATATTTTCTAATGAAAGAATCAAAGCATCTTGCAACACATCACTTGTTACATTCACTTCATGATTAGTTTCTTGCTGCGTGTCTCCTTCTTTTCCCTTCCGAGACTTGTAGTCTTTCTTCAAGTGTCATTTCTTCCCGCATTTCTAGCACACTATCCCTGATCTAGACTTGGATATGCCTTTTCTTGACTTACTGTGATATCCTGGGCTCTTTCCTCTTTCCATTTTTCTTCCCCTAGTCTCTGCAGTCAAAGCATTACTTGATGTCTCATCGGAGCTTTTTCGTTGCATTTCCTCACTAAGGATTGCACTGACAACATCATCAAACTTTAAAGCACTAGATCTAGAGACAGAGTTACTAATGGCCATAACTAAACCATTCAACTTTTTGGCAATGAGCATAGAAATAACAGAGCCCTAACTTCATCATCAAAATTTACCCCTATAGAACTTAACTGACTTGTAACGGTATTAAAATAATTTAAATGGTCTACAACGGATCCACCTTCTGACATCTTCATATTAAATAAACGCTTCATAAGAAATACCTTATTTGAGGCCGAGGGTTTTTCATATATTTTGTCGAATGCCAACATTAAACCCTCTATTTTCGTTTCCTTTGAAATATTAAACACTACCGATGTTGCCAGGCATAACCGTATTGTTTCAAGTGCCTTTCTATCAAGAATATCCCATTCTGTGTCTATCATACTCGTCGACTTCTTTCTCTTTCCGCTTAATGGTAGGTACATATTTCTCTGATACAGATAATCTTCCATCTGCAACTTCCACAGCTGATAGTTTTGGCCGTTGAAGTTTTTGACCCTAAACCTACCATATTCTGCCCTTGCTCCCACTCGAACCAGGAACCCTTCTCTCCTACAAGTTTATCAGCCAAATAGACCTTCAGCTCTGGTACTAGTTGTTAGAAAAAATAATTATACAAAGCAATGGAACACATAAAATATTGCAGAATTATAAACACAAAAAACACATAAAAAAAGAGAGACATAGATATACATGGTTCAGCTAGTTTGGGCTACGTCCACGGAGAAACAACCAATCCTTCTTTTATTATTTATCCAACAAACTGAAGAGATACAACCTACAGTAGATCCGCTGTAACTCCCTCTTCTCTCTCAATCTCCTCTCTCTTCCTCATTCAGAATACAGATCTACATAGATGTAATACAATTCCCTCATATATAGTGAGGGGTTGCCTTCTAGGGAAAAAAACCCTAAATTAAACATAACTTCTACCGTCATATCATCTACCTAATGAATGGTCCAGATTGACTAGAAATTACTATACTTTTACAAGGAAATTTTACATCCGATTTTAGCTTCGGGGGCGCTACCCCCCGAACCCGCGCTGGGGGACCGCTAGCCCCCGATCCCCCAACGGGGGGGATTGGCCCCCCCGAACCCCTACCGGGGGGATAATTCCCTCTTGCACCCCCCCACGTGGAGGGGTATATAGTCTTCCTGGGGTATACATCCAGCTGAGACCTTTGAATACAGAAGATAATCAGGCTCCACACCCAAGAAATGCAATCATATTTCAAATCCTTTCTGACTTATAGAGAAAAAAGCACTATGAGCTAGGGGCTAGTCATAGAGACATCAAGAGTTGTTTAGAGCCAAAAGAGAGAGCAAATGAGGAAATGATAGTAGGTCTAGGAAGAGGAACGAAAGGAAAAGTGAAGACATCATGAGAGGAAATATACCATTGAGTACTCGAAAGGTAAGAACTAGGAATTATGAATATCACTCTATAGACATTTTGGTTCCACTACTAGGAGGAATATCATCGTCATCATCATTAAGGAAGGATAGAAAGGGACTATATGCTAGAGAAACTTAAGAAGGATAAGCGACCCAAATTTGATGGATAAATAAAGAAATTAGAAGATGAAAAATCTCAATTATTTGGATGAAGACATTATCTATAATCCACAACTATCCTGTAAACATGAAAGAAAAGGTAGCCACCTAAAATTTCAAGGTAAAAAAAAGACATATGGTGGGAAGACATAAATAATGTAAAATTAAAAAGAGAAGAGGATTTATCTTGGAGAGAGTTTCAGGATTATTTCAAGAACATGTATCTATATGAGAGATACTTTGACAGCAAGGTGAAGGAATTATGTGAGCTTAAATTGGGCCATATGATAGATGATGAATATAACACCAATTTTTTGGAGATGTTAAGGTATGTTCCTTACCTTAAAGAGGAAAAACCAAAGATTCAAAGATATGTCATTAGAATTACACCATCCTTTAGGGATAGGATTGAGTTAAATGAACCCAAAACATTGGAGCATGAAATCTGAAAGATGAAACATTGTTGTGAGTAGTCCAAGCATAGGCCTAAGATTAGACCTGATTGGAAATATAAAAGCAGTGCCAAGTTCAAAGGAAGAGGGAAGAAAGTGATCAATGAATTACATACAACATCTGCTACTCAGCAAAGTCAATTAATGCTCAACATTGTTGGCAAAGGCTATTTTATGCAAGAAGGAGCCAAAACTCATAGAAGGGATCCATATAAGTGCTAGATTTGTGGAGAAAATCACTTGAGACAATATTTCACACAACAGAAGTGTGCTTTCCAAAAACTATACAACACACAAAAAGCACAAAGTATGGGAGATGTGACACATAGTATGCTCTACGTGGCACTAGATAATCAGAAAGCACACCATCAGTCTTCCATAATCAAGATGGATGGTAAGGTTTGTGATCAAACTATTTCTATTTTGATTTACACTTGTTCTAATTATAACTACATTACCCCAATGCTTGTGGAACAATGCTAGTTGAAACAAGAACCAGATGAGGAATCCTAGCTATTTCAACTAGCCATAGGAATAAAGAAAATGGTCGATCATTGGGTGAAGGGTTGCCTAATTGAGTTAAACGGAATGAACACTATGGAAAGCCTCAATGTGTTGCCACTAGGAGCATATAACATATTGTTGGGCATGGATTGGTTGTAGAAGCACCACACCAAGGTATATTGTTTTGAAAAGGAAATCAAGTGCTTATATTAGAATGGAGAAAGAAGGGTATTGGAGGGAAATTTGAATCCCTTATATGTGAGGCTAATTTCAACCATGCAAGCCAAGAGAAGTAGCATGAAGGGATGCATCTTATTTTCTATGAAAAGTTATATTAGAGTTGAGGCTAACCGCAACATTGTGAGTAATGACAGTAACATATTAACCAAATATCCCATATTGAAGTAGTTCAAATATGTCTTTCCTAAAGATATTCCTATATTACCTCCTCATGGAGAGGTGGGCTTCTCAATAGAATTGATATTAGGAGCAAATATAGCATCAAAGGCACCATATGAAATGAGAACTCCAGAGGTTGTCAAGCTAAATCTACAACTCAATGACACACTTGATAAGGGCTACACAAGGTTGAGTGTGTCTCCATGGGGAGCATCAATGGTATTTGTGAATAAAAAGGATGATACACTATGGATATGTATTGAATACAAGAAACTAAATAAGACAAGTATAAAAAATAATCACCCTTTGGTAAGGATCGATGACTTGTTCAATCAAATAAGGGGAACAATGATGTTTTCCAAGATCAATTTGAGGTCAAGGTATCATCAAGTGCACATCAAGGAGGAAGATATCAACAAGACAACCTTTTGAATGAGGTATGGACATTACGAGTTGATAGTGGCACCCTTTGGGCTTACTAATATCCCTACAAACTTCATGTGTTTAACGAACAATGTGTTGCATCATTACTTAGATAAATTTTTGGTTTTGTTCATTGATAATATTCAACGATGGAAGAAGAACGTGAAAATAACCTAGATGCAGTGCTACAAATACTAAAGGAACACATTGCTTTATGAAAATCTCAACAAGTGTGATTTCTTCCAATCATGAATACACTATTTGGGAAACATCATTGATAAGGAATGGATAGCAGTCGATCCAGAAAAGATCAATTCCATGATGGATTGAATAGCATTGAAAAATGTGAATGAGATTAGATCATTCATGCCGTTGTAAGGAGACTACATAAGGCTTATCAAAAAACAATCAATGATAGGTTATCTAATCAATTCCTTGCAGAAGAAAGGAAATATATTTGAGTGGATAGTCCAATGTGTAACAAGTTCTAAATAGTTGAAATAGTTGCTCACTAATTCACTATTATTAAGAATTACAGATCGAAACAAAGGTTTTGTGATTTTTGTAGAATCCTATAAAGATGGGTTCAGTGGAGTCTTGATGCAGGAAGGACATGTAGTTTCATATGAGTCACAAAATCTAAATGAAAATGAGGCAAACTATGTAATGCATGATTTGGATTTAGGTACCATCATCTATGAATTAAAAATGTGGAGGAACTACCTCCTCAACAAACAATTTATGCTTAAAACATATCATGAGGGACTAAAGTATTTGTTTGGTCAAACTAAGTTGAATGTAAGAAAATATAGATGGTTGGCCATACATAACGAGTTCAACTATGAAATTAAGTACATCAAGGGAAAAGAAAACAAGGTTTTCTATGCACTCAATAGAACGATTAAATTAAATCACATAGCAACCTATTAACGGTGTTGGAAGACATCCACAGGGAAGGCGGTCTCCCCAATGTGAAGTTCCAATTAGAGCCGACATCGTTTGGAGTAGGAGCCCCAACCAGGAACTGATTGGTTTCCAAAATGGTGATTTCAAACATGTGCCTTGGCTGTGATAAAGACATAAAATGATATAACATAACTTTGGTGAAAGAAAATGTATGAACTTTGTGAAGTATCAAATTTAATGCATGAAAGGTTTAATCACATTGAAGGGAAAAAAGAGAGACCCTTAGAAGAAAGTAATAATATTAGCTTAAAAGAATAAAACAAACAATACAAGGGAATCTTTAGTTAACCTACAAAATATTTCATAAGATAACAACAATTGCAATAACAAAAATAGAAGACATTCACCAAGATTTATACTAAAGAAAACAAATTATTTCATAAGAATTAGTGTAAATTAAACAATGCATATCACAAATATAAAAATAATAGTCTTACTACATTCATGACATATCCATGAATATATGACAACTTTGAGATTTTATTATAGAGTGAAAGTTCCAGGCGTACAATTACATTGACAAGGCACAGTCCCAATAGTGGAACATGAAGCCAACACTTGCTTCTCCAAATAATGACATTCCTCCTATGCTAAACTAGAGAAGCCTAGGCTCAAAAGTAAGGCTTCCAAGCCTCCAGTTACAATCCCTTTGATTTAGTTATGAGGGATTATTTATAACAAATGAGATGAACCTTCATCTCCCATTGTGAATTTTGACTTAACCTCATGACTCTTTTACTTCATTTGTCTTTTCCTAACAAATGAATTCTCATATTCCATAATTGACACTTGGAATTCAACTCTCATATTTTATTTCCAATAAAATAATAAAAAATACCAAATAGGACAAAATGGGTAGAGCCTAATAAAACAAGCATAATAAGACAAACTAGACACATTAGGCGTGAGTTTGAGGAAACTCTAGCTCATCAACTTCAATTTTTAGATATCCAGTTGTTAGCACCTAAATCTGCCTTAGGCTGAAGGAAGGCAAAATTCATGGTAACCACAAACCACGCTCAGTCTACTAGCGAGCCCTACCAAAATAGGAGAGGGTTCTCTTCGTGTCACTCTCAGTGAATAGATAAACGATATGGTCTGAGATGACTTACAGTGAAATATTTGATTTTAGGCTAGTTAAATAAATATGGAAACAAGAGGAAAATTTTGATAAATGATTGAGTTTCTAGGATGTATGGGACCAACGAACAGTAATGAGTAGATAATTTAACACAAAGGCACTGATTACTTCGTGAGGCAAGACAGGTGGAAATTATAGCAATTTAATTTGAAATAATGCGGAATGGTGATACTGTTTAGGAGGGTGAAAAGGGCATAAACACATGAATCCTTTTCAACAGGAAAAGAACACATAATGTGAAACTTTCCCACAGGCAGAGCAATAAACATGAATTCTACCTTATCTTACTTAGAAACTTTCACTGGAAATGAATATGCATGTACTGTGAAATATAACGAAATACATATGAAACATAAAGAGAACACATTTGCTACACTCACACCACATGAATCTCATGAACCAGAGCTGCTGCCTTTCATTAATTCTCTGTCAAAATATACAATGAAGAACTGAGTTTCTCTCCCATAGTCTCCCAGAAATTACAACAAACCCTTTGCAAATAGTTTTTCATACAATAAATAAACTATGCCATTGGGAAATAGAACGACCCACAGTTGGGGATTTTTTCAAATGATTACAAAATGGAAATGGAAAGCCAAAGATTAGTTACAGGTGCAGCGTTACAAAAATGACAAATGGCTTTGGTGACTGCTCGCGTTCCTTTGCCACTTGGATAGAAGCCAACCTTTAGTGAAAATACTTTAAACTTTGCCTTAGGTGCCAAAAAAAGTGTAGTGTAAATGAGTGGGCCCACTTGGAGAAAGTCGCGAATTGAAATGTCGCAGAGCGGAAGTGATTTTGGCCTTTTTCTCTATATGTGTTGTGCCCAAATCTATATGCGCCACGCCACTTTGGAGGAGATTTTGAGGTACCTGCTGGAGTCCAAATTGTGCCTAAGTGTGCTTGTTGGAAAGCCCTGCCTGTCTACTTTCCAACCCAAGTGGAATTCTTGAATCTGGTGCTCATTTTCCCCTCCAAAACTTCATTCTCCCAAGACTGCTTCCTCTGTGTCAAAATAGGGGCAGAGAGGTCATTTTTTGAGTGTTTTTGACCTCCTGGGGACTCAAAACATGCCCAAACTTCTTGTACATGCACCATCAGGCATGATTTTTCATGCTAAATCCAAAAATGCAAACCATTCTTGATTTGGAGCTCCCAATCCTAAGCAAAGGGAGAAAAACCCTGTTGTGCCCAAAAATTTGTCATGTGACCAAAATTGCCCCAAATTTTTTGAAATTTGGGCTGGAGGTTCCATATGAGTTGCTATGCTGGGCCATAGAGGCTTCAGCTAAGATTCAAAGCCGATCTTGCTCTCTTTTCCTCTTTTGCCTCTTTGTCGCTTTGCTCAATTTCGCCTCCAAACTCCTTATTTGAGCCTTTGAACTCATGTTCTGTGCCCTGTAGTGATAAACTATCCGCCTCAATATGGTTTTGTGCTTGTCGGCCTTCTCTAGCAGTCTCTCAAGGTGGATGTTGATACGCTCGAGCCAAGACTCTCGGTCATTGTTAGTCTCTTTCTCTAAGGGAGTGAGCTCAATCCTCCTATGCTGGGCAACTTGGCGATTCTCACGGATGTGTTGCAACTCCATGATCTCATGCTGGTCCTCGAGCTATTTGTTCCTCTGCTCCAAATACCTGATAATGCACTTAGCCCTCTCCAAATTGAGAGACAAGGCTTGGATCTCCGTTTGCTACCCCTGAATGGTCCTCCTAAGCTTGGCACTCTCCAGATCTATATCATCATCATGAATGAGGATGAAGTCGATCTCTTTTTCACCTGATGGCCCCTCGTCATGCATGGGCCTCTTGCCCTTGTCTTGTACCTATGTCATTAATGTTGGAAGCTAGGCCCCTTCAACCCCGGGTGGAGATAACACTCGCTTTGCTGCTGCAAACAAATGTCTACTGCATCTCTGATAGGTGATGAATACTGGCATAGTAGTGGTCTCATGGTGCTCATACTAATGAGAAGGACCACCTATCTCATGTTCAACCTCTTATAATACCTGTGAAGTGCTGAAGAGGTCACGGGAGATGAAGTCATACGAAGTAATGCCTTGTAATCCCAACTGATGATCCACCAAAATCTAAATTAGAGCAAAATGATAAACACTGTTAAGTTGCTGCTGAGGGGTTTTGTGCTACATGAAGGTGTTCATCCTCTCTATGTTCCTGCAAATGAAATATGGGATGTTCATCATCCATACCACGGTAAAGTGCATGAGCAACCTAATGTGATAGGCATATAAGTGAGAGAACCTCCCCTCACAGCTGAAATATTTCATGATCAACTTAATGAGTGGAGCATATTCATATTTCAAATATCTGAATCGAAAGACTCTTTGGAGCTTCCTCAAGAAATTGGCATTAATGTAAGGCTCATAGTCCTGCCGATCAACCTTCGGTTTCTTGTGCCATGGTTCTCCAACATTCGGTATGCCAGTTGCTAATGAGACAGTTTCGGGTGTTAGTGTGAAGGTGACATCGGCCAAGATAGAGTGACCTCCATGTAGGTGAAGCACAAAAATATGGGCCAACTCATGATGAACTCGAACATTAGCCACCCTTTGACAGAACTCAAAACATGATAGATGCTGGAAACATGACATAGCAAGAGGGCAGGCCTACAATTCTATGAGGGTGGTTGGCTCATCCCTAACATGTTTGCCACTTTTGTGATGCCTTTGGGGAGCTTGTTCTTCCGAGGATGAATCACTTTGGGTTTCCATCTCATACTCCAATGAATGCTCAGATGCCATGACTGTTGTATATGGAATGTGCTTGGAATGCTCTTTGATGATGATGATATTGGAACTATGTGATGTTGTGATCTCTGTCACCAAGGGGAACAATGCAAAAAGGGAGTGTTTGGAAGGGGAATAATATGATGGGATTAGGGGTTATGGGGGGAGATTTCTTTTAGGGACATGTAGGGGAGTTTGGGGATTTTATAAGGTAGGGGTTTGGGGTTTTATAGTCGACAAATGAGTGGAGGGGATAGGGAATAGGGTTTTAGTAATGTTTTAGGGTAGGGAAAATAGGGAAAAATGGAATAGGGGGAAGGAACAATGGAAAGAAGGGAAAAATGAGAGGTGAAAGAGGATCCTTAGCATCAACACAACAAGTTTGCAAACCTAGCAAAAACGGTTTTGATGTTTTCAACTGGTAGGTTTCAGGCATTTTTTATTGCAATTATAAAAGGCCATAAACCATCATCACATTCATAAAATTTGATGAGCAAGCAACATGTAGACCCTACCTGTCAATTGGAAGGGTTTCAAAGTGATTTGATGCAAATTTGGCACAAATTCGGGCCTTTGTAGGTGTGCGTCGCGCAACAAACCCAGTGCGCGGCGCAGCAAACCCAGTGCGCCACGCTCTGTATGTGCATCATGCCTGTGTATTTCCACCACTACGGGGTCACGCTCTATGCGCCACACTCTCTATGTGTACCGTGCCCCTCTATGTGCGCCCCGCCGCTCTATGTGTGCACCGCGCTCTGAAAAATGCCTCCAAATTCACTCCAAACATGCACTAGCTTCTCACAAACACTTGGCAATGTCTCTCTTTAACCTTGGTGTGCACAATGGCTTTGTTACTTGTGGAAACTTCTATAGAAAGGCATTTGGAGTCATAGCTTTAATTTTTGTTTCTTCAAAACCCACTTTGCTAATGTCTTGTTTTGGCACTTTTCACTGATTTAATGCAACTCTGTATTTCACTTTTCCCTTTGAATTTTTAGCTAAAATGATGAAAGTTTTTGGCACTTTTTTTAGGGGTCGTTGACATGGCATTTGGCCAAGGAAACCATTACTGCACTTGAAGAGATCAACTGGAGACTTTTTTGAAAATTATCACAAATGACACACTATTTGACTTTTCTTCAAAACAAAGTTTTGAAGAAAAATCGTAATCTGTCAACCTGACGATGAAAATCTTTGAATCACAGCTTTGTAAGGGCCTCCCTCTAGCCTACATGGCTTTATTGGACATGGTTGAAGAGAAAATTGACTAATTCCTAGACCTAATGACTAAAAATGACTCTCGTCCATTAAAAGATCGAACATTAACTATCATGGACTTTAGTGAACATTGACAAAAGACCTAAGCCAGTAGGTGCTAGACATGAGGGGAAATGACTTGCATGACCTTTTCCGTCAGATTATGGCATGCCCCTAGTGGAATGTAGCTGAATGAATGGAGCGGGACTCCTAAAAATGAAATGTAGAAAGAGTTTTGATCTCTGACGGAGGACTGACAAGGCCGACTCTAACATTGGCTCCAATGGGGGATGGAAGCTCTTTGGAGGTGCCAAGAACAGCAGATCTTTGGAAGAGCTAGATAGTGCCTTTGTCCATTGGGCTATGGAGTCATTATTTCGACAAACAACACAAGACTCTGACTCATTTATGAAACTAAAATGACCAAAAAACTGACTCAAATTTGATATTGAAATGACTTGAACACTAAGTTGATAAACTCAAACCAAACTAAAATAAAATGGTATTTACAATGATAGTGGAAGCAGCATTAATAACTCAGAAATGGTACCGCTTGAGTAGGCGACCATTGATTAGCCCTCTTGGACAATCTTCCCCATTCATTTCCTTCAGAAGAAAGGGATTCTGACCCCGATATGCTGCAATCTTGAAGGGACCTTTCCAAAGATTCTCGAACTTGCCGTGCTTACCTTTTTTCTCATTCCTTGCATCCCACTTCAGCACCACATCATCCAAATGAAATTTGTCTGCCTTTGCTTTTCTGTCATAAATTTTCTTAATCTTCTCTTGCAACTTGGATGTGTTCTGGAAGACTTCTTCTTTGGGCTGCTGCAAGTCGACCATTTGATTCAACCTTCTCTGCATAGGATCATCTTCATTGCCGGCCTCCTGAAGAAGTTTGACTATCGGTGCTGTAGGAGAGGTAGGAAACATTGTATCAACTCCATAAACAAGCTGAAAAGGGGACGTACCAATGGATTTCTTCTGACTAACCCGATCTGCCCAAAGTGCATTGACCAACCTCTTATGCCAACTCTTCTTGTTTATTTTCAGCAGCTTCTTGATGATGTTGACCAATGATTTATTCGAAGACTCCACCAATCCATTGCCTTGCAGATGATAGGCAGTTGAGTGACCCAAAATGATGTGATATTTATGACAAAATTCTACCATCCTTTTTTATTTGAAAGCTGTTGCGTTATCAGTGATCAAGTTATTTGGGCAACCAAAGCGAGAGAAGATTTTATTTTCAAGGAATGAGATAATTATCGCATTTGTAGCTTGTCTGGTGGGAATTTCTTCGATCGATTTCGTGAAATAATATGTCGCTGTGAGGATCCATATATGCTGACCAGAAGAAGCGAGATGAATCTCACCAATGAAATCCAACCCCCATTGCGGAAAAGGGGCACTCACCTCAATGGGCTTAAGTGGCAAAGGCTGTAACTTCTACCTTCCTTCGAAAATCTGACACTTATGACAGCTCTTAACCATCTTATATACATTAGCAAATAGTGTCGGCCAATAGTATCCCACTCTTAGGATTTTATTTGTTGTTGATTTCCAAAAAAGGTGACCACCACAGTCTCCCTCGTGGCAATCCTCCATGACTTTCTTTGCTTCTTTTTCAACCAAGCAATTTAACAGAACGCCACCAGGATCTTTCCAATAACATGTAGAATTTAGAATGCAAAACTTGGCAGCCTTCAATTTGAGTGTTCTAGCTTTGTTTCTTGTCATGTTGGGCGGTGGTGACAAATTTTTAAGCACATATATGATATCTGAATACCACGGATAAAAAACAAACATTTTAGATACCTGAATTGATGAACCTTCCTCATTCTCATTGGACATAGTAGCGATCAGATTTATGTCTAAGGTGTGCAAGTTTGGTTCGGCCATTAACTTTGCCAATCCATGTCCTTTAACAAGCTTCGTGGGCTTTATTTCCACATCATATTCCAACAAAGCTGCAATCCACCTGCCTTGTCTTCCTTTCGGATCTGTCTGAACTAAAACATCTTTGACAGCAGCATTAGGAACATAAGCCAAAATATGAGAATGCAGAATATACACCCGAAAATCTTTCAATGCTTTCACAATTGCGAGGGCTTGTTTCTCAATGATGTTGTATTTTAAGGCTGCAGCTCTTATAGCTCTATTGAAGAATTCAGTGGGTCTTTCGCGATCACCTCTTTTCTGTAATAACACAGCTGCCATAGTATGCTCTGAAGCAAATGAAAACAATATGAAATCTTGAGTGTAGTCCAGGCTGACTAGAAAGGGAGCTGAAGAAAGAGCCAATTTGACTAAATTGAAAGATTCTACAACCTCCTCTATCCATTTCACTTGGATGTCCTTCTTAAGCATGTTTGTAATCTCTCTTAGGTGCTTAGCAAGATTAGGTACAAAGCGGCGTAGAAAATTCATTTTACCATTGAAAGATTGAATCTCTTTCTTATTCTGGGACAGATCGATTTGTTGAATCACTTGTACACGTGCTGGGTCAATACGAATGCCATCTTTTGAGATAATGTGCCCGAGTAATTTTCCTTCCTCCATGGTGAACAAGCTCTTTTTCGAATTCAGTGAAAAGCCATATTTTTTGAACTTTTGAAAGACAGGTTTTATATGGTACATGTGTTCTTCATTAGATTTGGAAAACACCGTCAAATCATCCAGGTACACAACCAGAAAGACATCCTTCTCATTTGTGAAAGCCAGGTCCATTGCATGCCGAAATGTGGCACCCACGTTATTCAAACCGAAAGGCATTTTAGTGTAATGAAAAGTTCCCCATGGAGTGGTGAACGCTGTCTTGTCTCGATCATCTTCATGGACAGAAACTTGGTTATATCCAGAATAACCATCAAGTAGTGACATACGAGATGCTCCCACTACTCGCTGAAGTATATGCTCCATTTTGGGCAGTGGATAGTTATCTTTCAATGAAACTTTATTGAGATTTCTAAAATCAATGCACAAGTGAACCTCACCTGTCTTCTTTTGTACGGGCACCAAATTAGAGATCCAATCCGAAAATCTGATGGGAACAATGATCCCTAATTTTTACAACCTATTTATCTCATTTTCAATTGATGGTAGCAGCTTTGGATTTAGCCTTCTCAACTTCTATCTGAAAGGTTTATGATTGGGCTTAATGGGTATAGTGTGCTAAATTATATTGGTATCATATGTCTTTAAGTCAGAATAGTCCCAAGCAAACACATCTGCAAATGAAGACAACAAACTGATATATTTTTCCTTGATCTTTTGTGGCAATGCTTTAGAGAGTTTTACCATTTTAGGATTAGCAGTTGTTTCGATATTGACCTCTTCCACACCCTTCTCTGTTGGATGCAATGTTGGTTTGTGGGCTACATAATCTTCATTAAAGAGTTCTTCTAAAGGTATCAATCCTTTAGGAATAACGTTATTCTTTAGCTGCAACACGTCCATCTAATTGATCTGCACATCATCTTTACCAATATCTTCACCATCATCATTTTCCACATCAATTGAGGTTTCTTTGAACTTACCTTTGTTTTGAAAAAAATCATCAATCTCCTCATCATCTTGGAAAACTTGCCAATATCTTTGATTGTCCAGGACAGACGGACGATGCTTGACATGGATTTCAAATTTATTGCCGGAGTTCATTGGGATCTTCAAACTACTTGTTGCCTTAGCAAGAGCATCGGCAATGCTATTTTGTATACGAGGCACACATGTCATGGTGTATTCTGAAAATAATTTTAGGATATCTAGGACTGCATTCCGGTAAGCCCGCATCTGAGGATGCTTTGCTTGATATTCGCCTCTGACCTACTTAATCACCAATTCGGAGTCGCCATATACTGTAATCCTCTTAGCATCCAGCTTTCTTAGAATTTTTAGGCCAGCAATCAGAGCTTCATACTCAACTTCATTGTTTGAACAATCAAAAGCCAACTTGTAAGAGCATACCCACATGTTACCAGGCACTTTGTTCAGGGCAGAGAAAGGACTGCGTACCCAAACCCCAATTCTAGTGCCATCATTTCCCACTGCTCCATCGAAATATATGGTCCACAAACCTTCTTCCTCCTCTTGCAAGTGTTGAAAATATGTTTGCTGTGTTTTATCTGCTTGCTGTCCATTACTTTCAGTTGAGCGCTCAACGGTGTTCTGCTGTTCTTGTCCTTCTCTCTTTAAAATTCCTCTGAAATTTTCTATTATTTCTGGAATATCATCTGCTTTTACTAACTAACTATCGATATCATTTAAACTATCAGAATACAAAACAAAAGACTCTAAATCTGTCTGTACATAATTAATCGGATGATTTATTGGTTTCTCCTTGCTTGTAATCATGTATTTCATTTTTTTCCCAATACAATTTCCTCATCTGGCCAAACACCGGAATCGTTGCATAGGAGAAATCTAGTTGTAGTTTCCCTTTCAATATCGCTACCCAAGACCTGGAAAGAAGCATGCCAAACCTAGGAGGAATATCTGCTACGACAACATCCATCAAAACATTCTTCATTGGGAGTTGATCCAGACTTACAACCAAGTCTTTGATGAGCCTGATACATCTTACTCTGTTGGAATCAAATGAATAGAGATCATGGTATTGCTGAGTGATGTATAGACCCAACTTATCCATGATAGCCTTGGGCATGAGATTGTGAGAAGCTCCAGAATCGAACATGGCATTATGTAACACAAAATCATGAAATCTTAAATTGATATAGAAAGGTGGCACATCACTATCAGGAGAATCACCATTCGATGCTAGCCGAAAAATCATTTCGGGTTGATCATCTTCGACATTCACCATGTCAAACATTCGGTCCAAATTCAAAATTTGAGATACTTGCCCTTTATAACTGTTGTTCCTCATTATTTCAGTCAAGGGAATGGATACGTTCAATTTGGAAATTTCATTCTCTAAATTAATAGCGGGAACTTTTTCTACCTCTTTGACTGGGATTTCTTTCCTTTCCTTTTCTTTTGATGCAATTGGCTAGCTTGATTTTTCTGCTGATGATGATTTGCTGCTATCTGGGCCAACCACCTCCTTTGCTTTCCTTAGTGCAACTGATGAATCATTCTTTGATCTCATCGTCCTTCCTCTTCTGAATTGTTTTAACCAGCACGTCTCTGTTTCTAAGTGAATATCATTGTTGCTGGGTGGACAAAGCATTCATATAGCCTCTTTGGTACTCATCTGATTCTTCCTTGAAAATGGTGTCATTGGCTAGAATGAAATCTGCATCTTTGTGTACAGCCGAGCTTTCTGCATACTCCTCATCCTTGGTAATATAAATAGGCAAATCATCCAGAGTAAAGAAGTGGTTTTCTTCACCTATTATATTCCCGTCCTCATCTGACTCCGGTCCATGCACAAGATTTTGCTGCAAAGGTGGCTGTACTAGCTGTTGTGCTGTATGCTCTTGGGCTCGCTGATCTCTCTGCCTTATTCTATATTGTGGCTGTTGCTGGCCACGGAAGTTAGGATTTCTAACTTGTGGCTCAGGTTTGTCGAGTTTCACCCTTTCAAGCATATGCTCTACCTTCCGAAGTAGTTGATCTATCGAGGAAGATTCTTCCTTTACGGTGACCTTCTTCTCTACTTTTGCTCTAGCCCTCTTGGTCAGCAGATTTGCTTCAATGCTGACCGCTATCTTTTGCATGTCTTCCATTGTGGTTGGTTCTCTCTCTCTTAATTGATAAGCCATGTCAGCATAAAAGCCATCTGGAAACTTCAACATGTCTAGCCCCATAGGTGGCCTTAGATGATCGGGAATTTCATTATAAACATAATTGAATCTCATGCAATAGTCTTGGACCGACTCACCAACGTTTCATTTGATTTGCTCATATTCAGCTAGAATTTGAAGAGGATTTGTTCTCACTTCCCAATGGTTTAAAAATTGTCTTTGTAGGTCGGCCAAGGTAGAGATACGTGCAGCTGGAAAACCTATGAGCCATTTCCTCACTTCACCTGCAAATGTCTATACAAAGAGTCTCATTGGCACATTCTCTGCATCGATCTCATGAAGTTTATAGAATCTGCCATTCTGTCCACATGTTGCTGAGCAGTAATGCTGTTAGGAGTGCCATCAAAAAATAGGATTTTGCTTTGATAATCTGCGGGCATATCATCTAAAACTTGAGGCAGGACAAGAGGTGCAAAATGAGCAGCCATCACTCTTGGTGGGTTTGGCCTTGGAGGTGTTGGAGGAGTGTGCGCAGTTTGTAAGGGGCTAACAATTGGAGTTTGAAGCTATGCCACAATGTAATTATCAATTGACTGGTTAGCCCTTTCAGTCTCCAAGTCTACAAGAAACTGTGGATTAGGGATAGTAGAGTCAACCACCCTTTCGGATTTGGTCTCGAACAATGATATTTCAAACTTCTCATCAAAATCTAGCTCTTCAAGATACTCAAAAAGGTCGAGGCAGGAATAGGATTGGAACACGGGAGATATAGAGCTCTCTTGACGACTAATTCTTGGAATCAAATTGGGATTTTCGTAGATGTGCGGAGGATCTAGGTCTGGATTAGCTCTGGTATATCTTCTAGAAGCCAATGTGCTATTGAGAAAAATCAAAGGACACAACCACTTCACTCAGCCTATCAACTCCTAAACTTATCATCTGGAAGCTTAGAATTATCAAAAAGTAAGGGGAGTAATATCGTCCCTAGTGGAGTCGCCACTATGTTAGCACCTAAATCTGCCTTAAGCTGAAGGAAGGCAAAATTCAAGGTAACCACAAGCCATGCTCAGTTTGGTAGCTAGCCCTACCAGAACAGGAGAGGGATCTCTCCATGTCACGCTCAGTGAATAGATAAACGATATGGTCTGAGATGACTTACAGTGAAATATTTGATTTTAGGCTAGTTAAATAAATATGGAAACAAGAGGCAAATTTTGATAAATGACTGAGTTTCTGGGATGTATGGGACCAACGAACAACAATGAGTAGAGAATTTAACACAAAGTCGTAGATTACTTCGTGAGATAAGATAGGTGGAAAGTTTAGCAATTTAATTTGAAATAATGCGGAATCGAGATATTGTGTAGGAGGGTGAAAAGGGCATAAACATATGAATCTTTTTCAACAGAAAAAGAACACATAACGTGAAACTTTCCCATAGGCAAAGCAATAAACATGAATTCTACCTTATCTTACTTAGAAAATTTCACTGGAAATGAATATGAATGTACTGTGAAACATAACGAAATACATATGAAACATAAAGAGAACACATTTGCTACACTCACACCACATGAATCTCATGAACCAGAGCCGCTGCCTTTCATTAATTCTTTGTCAAAATATACAATGAAGAACTGAGTTTATCTCCCACAGTCTCCCAAAAATTACAACCAACCCTTTGCAAATAGTTTTTCATACATTAAATAGACTATGCCATTGGGAAATAGAACGACCCATAGTTGGAGAGTTTTTCAAATGATTACAAACTGGAAATGGAAAGCCAAACATTAGTTACAGGTGCAGCATTACAAAAATGACAAATGGCTTTGGTGACTGCTCGCCTTCCTTTGCCACTTGGATAGAAGCCAATCTTTAGTGAAAATACTTTAAACTTTGCCTTAGGTGCCGAAAAAAGTGTAGTGTAAATGAGCGGGCCCACTTGGAAAAAGTCGTGAATCGAAATGTCGCGGAGCAGAAGTGATTTTGGCTTTTTTCTCTATATGTGCCACGCCCAAATCTATATGCGCCGTGCAATTTTGGATGCGATTTTGAGGTACCTACTGGAGTCCAAATTGTGCCCAAGTATTCTTGTGGGAAAGCCCTACCTATCTACTTTCCAACCCAAGTGGAATTTCTGAATTTGGTGCTCCTTCCCCCCCCCCCCCCAAAACTTCATTCTCCCAATGCTGCTTCCTCCGTGTCAAAATAGGGGTAGAGAGGTCATTTTTTGAGTGTTTTTTACCTACTCGGGACTCAACACATGCCCAAAATTCTTGTCCATGCACCAGCAGGCATGATTTTTCATGTTGAATCCAAAAATGCAAACCATTCTTGATTTGGACCTCCCAATCCTAAGCGTCGTGCCAGTGGCGCAACGCACAGGGAGAAAAACCCTGTGTTGTGCCCAAAAATTTGTCATGTGACCAAAATTGCCCCAAAGTTTTTGGAGTTTAGCCTAGAGGTTCCCTACCAGGTGTTATGATCGGCCATAGAGGCTTCAGCCAAGATTCGAAGCCAATATTGCTCTTTTTGCCTCTTTTTCCTCTTTGTCTCTTTGCTCAATTTCACCTTCAAACTCCTTATCCGAGCCTTTGAACTCATGTTCCGTGCCCTGTAGTGATAAAACATCTACCTCAATATGGTTTTCTCCTTGTTGGCCTTCTCTAGTAGTCTCTCAAGGTGGATGTTGATACGCACGAGCCAAGACTCTCGGTCATTGTTAATCTCTTGCTCTAAGGGAGTGAGCTCAATCCTCCTATGTTGGGCAGCTTGGCGATTCTCACGGATGTGTTCCATTTCCATGATCTCATGCTGGTCCTCAAGCTGTTTTTTCCTCTGCTCCAAATACCTGATGATCCACTTAGCCCTCTCCAAATTGATAGACAAGGCTTGGATCTCCGTTTGTTGCTCCTGAATGGTCCTCCTAAGCTTGGCACTCTCCACATCTATATCATCATCATGAATGAGGATGAAGTTGGCCTCTTTTTCACTTGATGGCCCCTCATCATGCATCGTCCTCTTACCCTTGTCCTGTACTATGTTGCCGATGTTGGAAGCAAGGTGCCTTCCACCCCGAGTGGAGATAACACTCGCTTTGCTACTGCAAACAAATGTCTACTGCCTCCATGATAGGTGAAGAATAATGGCATAGTAGTGGTCTCATGGTGCTCATACTGATGAGGAGGACCACCTATCTCATGTTCAACCTCTGATAATACCTGTGAGGTGCTGAAGAGGTCACGGGAGATGAAGTCATCCCATGTAATGCCCTGTAATCCCAGCTGATGATCCACCAACATTTTAATTAGAGCAAAATGATAAACACTATTAAGTTGCTGCTGAGGGGTTTTGTGCTGCATGAAGGTGTTCATCCTCTCTATGTTGCTACAAATGATATATGGGATGTTCATCATCCATACCTTGGTAAAGTGCATGAGAAACCTAATGTGATAGGCATATAAACGAGAGAACCTCCCCTCACAGCTGAAATATTTCATGATCAACTTCATGAGTGGAGCATATTCATCTTTCAAATATCTGAATGGAAAGACTCTTTGGAGCTACCTCAAGAAACTGACCTTAATGTAAGACTCATAGTGCTGCCGATCAACCTTCTATTTCTTGTGCCACGGTTCTCCAACATTCAGTATGCCAGTTGCTAATGAGATAGTTTCGGGTGTCAGTGTGAAGGTGACTTCAAGATAGAGTGACCTCCATGTAGGTGAAGCAAAAAAAGATGGGCCAACTCATGATGAACTTGATCATTAGCCACCCTTTGACAGAACGCAAAACATGATAGATGTTGGAAATATGACATAGCAAGAGGGCAGGCCTGCAATTCTTTGAGGGTGGTTGGCTCATCCATAACATGTTTTCCACTTTTGTGATGTCTCCTGGGAGCCTGTTCTTCCGAGGATGAATCATGTTGGGTTTCCATCTCATACTCCGATGAATGCTCAGATGCCATGACTGTTGTATATGGAATGTGCTTGGAATGCTCTTTGATGATGATGATATTGGAACTATGTGATGTTGTGATCTCTGTCACCAAGGGGAACAATGCAAAAAGGGAGTGTTTGGAAGGGGAATAATATGATGGGATTAGGGGTTATGGGGGGAGATTTTGTTTAGGGACATGTAGGGGAGTTTGGGGATTTTATAAGGTAGGGGTTTGGGGTTTTATAGTCGACAAATGAGTGGAGGGGATAGGGAATAGGGTTTTAGTAATGTTTTAGGGTAGGGAAAATAGGGAAAAATGGAACAGGGGGAAGGAACAATGGAAAGAAGGGAAAAATGAGAGGTGAAAGAGGATCCTTGGCATCAACACAACAAGTTTGCAAACCTAGCCCATCGCACCACGAGACATGCAAGGGGGTTATTCTTCAAATATCATTTGGTACAATACTTTGAAGAAGTTATCAACCAACTTCTCAATGAATCCTCTGTAACTACAATATGAAATTAGTTTGTAATGAACCTGAAAATGATGTTCTTTGGGTGTCCATTTCCAATTCATGTCAGGGAGAGAATTTTAAGCATATATACCATCCAACTGGTATTAAAACATGTAGAATTTAGCTTTATTGTTGATAGGTGGATTATTTGCATCGTTTACATTAATCCTTAGTTGTTGAGCGAAGAGATCACACTAATTAAACATATTCCCCTTCATCACAGTTTGATGCAACATGTAAACCCATCCTTTAGGGAAGAATTCAATATTCTTATGTCCATATATTTGGCAACATGACATAATCAGTTACTGAAACACCTTTCTGAGATATATAATTTTGTAAGTATTACGAGGTGTCTGGCAAAACTTAGTTGGATCTTTTATGCATGTCTTGATAACATCTTTATTGTTTAACTAGCTAGTGACTCCATAGGAGTGTGAATCCGTAAATTTATATGTCTTAGGAAAGTGATACACTGGGTGAATATCGTGGGGTAAATAGTAAGCAAGTTGCTACCCAATGACATTATTGAGGGTCATGTTATTATTATCCAAGTGCTACAAAATCCATTTGATGACATCTATACAAGGTAGGAATGGGAACTTGCAAGCAACTGTATGAAAAATCGATCACTGAATTTTAATGTCCACGTATTTGTCCTCCAGATCTACCTTAAATTTTGTAGCTATCAACGCATATTTAACCATATATAATGTGATGTCAGATTCCTTTTCAATGAAGAGTTGAGTATCAGATAGAAAATTAAACAGTAACTAGAGGGCTCTCAACCACTTCATGGGTATTGTTCTATCTTGTTTCTTTTGAGGCCAATCTCTTGGGAGGCATGGTGATGGTTATTGATGAAGACGAGGTCAAAACCTAAAATACTTGTAATAAGAGATGAACTCATGGAAAAACAAGTTAGCTTAAGAATATCAATTCATCAATCAAACTTAAAGCATCAAGACACTCACTAAGGAGGAGGATTGCATAGTTGCTATGCCATGGGAGACAAACTCGGTTCTAAAATTGTGCACTGCCTAGTCTTAGTACATTTGGAGGAATATTGAGGGTGGAGACTGAAAAATGCATAGTCTCAACTTGGTAGTTTTATCGCCTAGATTGACCTTAGGCTGAAAGAAGGAAATTCTAGGGTGACCACAAACCAAGCTTAACTTGGTAGTTATCCCCACCAGGTCGAGAGAGGGCTCTCTACTAATGAATCTTAGTCAAGATGATTGAATTAAGTAAATATTTTAGGCTAGGTATATTAGCTTGAAAGGTTTTGATTGAATTTCTTTGGTGTTTGCTGGATCAAGTGGAGCTAGGTAGTTTAGGTTTGGAAAATTAGGTTAGAATGCAGGGTGTTCTATGGGGCAAGGTAGGTATAGGCATTAGCACTTGAAATTAAGTGAGGTGAGGTGTCTAAGACTGGTGAGGAGCTGAGGAGGGCATGTGGAAATCATATATCCTTCTCAAACAGTAGAAAACATAGAATACTGAATGATTTCCCAAGGTAGAGCACTACAAACAATGGATTCTACCTATCTATCTTGATATCATTCAATTAGAAGCAGTGAAATAGATGATGGAATACATAAAATATGTAAGCAACTAATAATAAAATAATAAACTATGCTAAAACACCATACCACAAGGATCCCATAAAAATAGCTGCAAATCCTATTAATTTCCTTGCCAAACTACTTACAATGGTGTACAATCAGGCTCAGAGCATCCAACTGAGTCCAACCCTTGCAAATGAGAAAGAAAATACATGATATGAACACTGCAATCCCTCATCCTAACCATCAGGGGTCGAAACCATGAGAAGAGGAGCTATTTCAACCATTTCGAAACAAGGACTAGGAATCTAGGTAGTCAAACAACTTGCCTCTAAAAGAAGGGAAACTGATTCATTTGCCTCAAAACCACCTCTAATTAATGAATCTACCCTCTAACACTATTTTACCATTACATTTACATGTCATGTCATCAATTACACAAGTGAAATCATCTTCAAGGAGAGAGAATTCAAATTCAGAGTCAAAACAGACGAATTTTAGTTTCCTGAGCAAAATGGCCCTAAGCGCAATGCCACTGGTCCTAAGCATAGTGCCACTTTCCCCTTGACTTTGGAGTCCTTCCCCTTAGTGAAATTCAGTCCATGATAGCTCATGTGAAAGGTATTCAAGTCTAGTTTCTAGAACACCTACAATTTTTTAATTTGGAGGTCATTCCCCCCCACAAATAATTAATCTCCCAAGACTACTTCTATGTGTCCAAAAAGAGGTAGAAAGGTCATTTTTCATAGTTTTTGGACCTTTCGGTGAACCAGATCTACTCCAAAACTTAAAAACATTTCTAGGGTGCATGTCCCCATCATTCTAAATCTGAAAATGCAAATTTGTTCTCCAATGGATGCCCCTAGAAAAAGTGCAGCGCCAATGGTGCTGCGCTTCTAGGCAAATTTTCTGTGTTAAGAATTTCAAAATTTCAAAAAGACAAAAACTCATCAAAATTTTCCAAAATTTGGCATGGAGCACCTTCATCAATTGCTTTGATGTGTTATGGAGGCTTCAGCTAACATATTCAATCTATCTTGCTTCTTTTTGCCTTCTAAAGCTCTCCTGAACCTAGCCTTTAACCTTCTAATCCTTATGTTACAAATTTTCTAAGGGTCATATAATGGTATGCAATGTGTCTGAGAATTTTCTTATCCATGTTGGCCTTCTCAATGAGCCCTTAAATATGTGTGTTGACTCTCTCATGCTAGGTCTTCCTATCATTTTCAATATCCTACTTAATAGGAGTCAATGTGTCATGAGCCTCTTTGACAATTTTCCTATTTGCTTTGATCATTTCCAGCTCCATGAGGACTTGTTTGTCACTCAACTGTTTGTTTTCCTATTCCAAGTATTTGATGGTGAACTTTTCTCTCTCTAAGTTGTCTACCAAGGCTTGTATTTGAGCTTCCTTTTCTCATATGATAATTTCTTTAATGGTTTCTTCATCCTAAGCCTCCAAGTCAATGATGTTAACTCCATGATGATTATAGCACTGTTGTGGCTCCTCATGCTCAATTAAGTCAAGATCTCTTTCCTCCTCACCATCGAGGTTCTCCTCCTACACCTTTTCCTTGACTTTTCTCAGTTACTCAACCTGTACCTGTTTTTCAATGTAGAAGGCAAAGCCCCTTCCACATCTTGTGGAGATAACATTTTCCTGTGGACTGATGAAGAAGGGAAGGTCCCTTCCACATCCCATGGAGAAAACACTTTCCTAGCAGTTGAAAAAAGTCTCCTTGTGCCTCTCTGATATGTCAAGTAAAATGGCACCTCAACAATTTTGGTTTCCTTGACCTCTTCCCTTGTTTCCTCATGGCTAGAAGGCCCACCTTTTTCTTGATGCACTAGTGAAGGGATATGTGCACCTCTAAACATCTCATGAGCAATGAAAGTCTCCCAAGGAATGTTAAAAAGACTGAGATGATCAAGAACAAAGATTTTGATTGATTAATGATAGATTATGTTCAACTATTGAGGGTATGGCTTCTTCTACACAAGGTAAGTTGTTTTGTCAATATTTCTAAACAAGAAGTATGGGAGATTCATCATCTTTACCCTGGTGAAGTGCATGGGGAGTCTGATATGGTAAGCATATAACCGGGAGAATCTACCTTCACAAGTGAAATTTTTGATGATAATCCTCATCAAAGGAACATACCTGCTCTCCTAAAATTTTAAGGGGAAAAGCCTCTTCACCTGATTCCTATATCGAGGCCTGATGTAAGGCTCATAGTAATTCTCATCAAGGTCTTGACCCTTGTACCATTTCTCACCAACATTAAGGATTCTAGTGGCCTCTGAAATGATAGTTGGTGATATTGTGAAGGTTTTTCCATCAAGTGTCACCTCATAGTTATGTAAATGAGCCACAAAAAGTATGGCCAACTCATGGTGAAAATGAGCTCTTTCCACTAGTTCATAGAATTTAAAACATCCTTGGTGTCTGAAACAAGGGACTGCAAGTGGGAAAGCCTGTAATTCTCTTGAACTGGTGGGCTCTTATCTTATGATTTTTCCTCCCTTGTGAGGATTCCTCTGCCTATGTCTCTCTACAGAATTGTCACTGGGTGTCTCCTCCTCATAGTCAAAATCACTACCTCTATCCATGGTTTCACTGTTTAATTTCACAAAAATTTATAGTGTGGGGAGACCAATGTGAATGGAATGGGGGTAGGCTCTAGGGTTTATGAGTGACTATGTGTACTTATAGCTAGGGCACAATTAATGAGAATGAAAGGAGTGGGATGAAAAACTAGGGATGAGAAACAGGTCAGGATGGAAGAGATGATATATGAAAGGCTGTAGTGAAATAAACCAACCATTTTAGAGTTTATAGTGAGATTTAGGATTTTATGAAAATGAGTGGAAATTTATGAAAATCTCAACAAGTGCAAACCAAATTTGAGGGAGAGGAGTGATACTTACTTGCAAAATGTGTATTTGGAATAAATCTAGCATAAATTTGAAGTTTGGAATGTTTTTTGGTTTGTCTGGCCTAAGCATTGCGCCATCACCCAGGAGTGCAGCACCACCCTAGGAGTGCAGTGCCCATTGTATTTTGAACTATGCAAAAATTCTCTAAGAACAACACGAGTCTGTAAGCATAGCACAACTTCCCAAGAGTGTAGCGCCCATCCAAAACTTCCAAAAGCACAACTCTTTTCTCTCTAAGCGCAGCGCCACCCATGTTTTTCTCAAGAACGCTTAGAAATCGATTTTTTCTTCTCTCCTTGGCTCCTTTGATTTTAAAAATGACATAATGGCATGAAAGTAGAAGAGAGTGAGTTTATATATGAACTTCCCTTTAATTTTTCTTTTGAAAAACCTATTTTTGTAATGTCTCTTTATCCTTTTAAATGCTCTGTTTTTCAGGTTTATTCTCTTTTGCTCTTGCAGGTGGATTGATGCTCTAGATAACTTGATTTTTGCAGTGACAGGTGCTTGGAAGCATCAAAAGATGCTTGGGAGAAATTGGCAACAAATATTACATATGAAAAAGATAAAATAACATCATAAATGAAGATAAAAACAAAATACTCTGTTGTCACCTCGAAACCAGTTTTGAGGTGAAAACTACATTTGGCTCTCAAAATGATAAATTATGACTTCACCAATCATTATTGGCTTCCTCATGTCCTTGTTGATCATTATTGGCATGTAATAACTGGATTTGACCATGGTGGGACCCTAAAACCTAATGATACCAAACCCGAAAACCTAATGAAATGAATTGCAAAGTGAACATGAACTATGACTGAAATATATGAAAGAGGATTAGTAAGTAAAGATCATGAGGGAAAAGTTGAAAGAAAAACCTACCATCAGTGAATCCATGACCTAATGGAATGCAAACTCATCAGTATGGGACTCCTACTATGAAATGCAAAAGAGCAGATTTTGATCATTGATGGCAGTGTGAAGACACTAACACTAACATTGCCTCCAATGGGGATGGTAGCTCCTTAGAGGTGCCAAGAACACCGTAGACCTAGTAGCCTTATCCATTGGGCAATAGAGTCAAAACTCTTCAAAAACTAAAAACTGACACTATACAAACTGAAACTGACTCGTAACTCAAACTGTGACTAGAAACTAAATTAGAACTGGAAAACGTTACACAAATCATTCAAAATTTATAACCTTCACCTCGTGCCCCAAGCTGGAATGACTGTGTACCTTGAAATATTACAATGAAAGGGAAAGTGGTATGTACAATGATCATGTTATAATTTCAAAAATCACCTCAAAAGTTGTTTATGCGAAAACTAGTGTCTTTTTGATCGACTAGCCCTCTAGGTTTGGCAGCTACCCTACAAACAACAGTTCAATGTAATTCAATGATTTCTTCTATGCACAATAAATAAGAGAAGGATGAGAGGACTAACTTGGAACTTCCGCTTAATATTTGCTCGATATTTCGCCCCCTTAACAGATCTTGTAACTCCTCTCTGTACTTATCCTGCTTGAAGAGTACCTATAGAAACATAGTAGCAAAGAACCATCAAAGCATATTGATCTATTGTAACATAAAGACTACAGAATCAGATGTATAATGGACATACATTGCATTCACAAATAATAACATTCACAAGTGCACAATTATATGGAAGAAAACTTGAAGAAATTTATTAAATAGAAGGGAGAATCGCAACCCAATGGTCTAATCCAACATCATTCTCCCAGCATCAATCCCTCTTCACGTCATGAAATAGCAAGATCACACCAACAATACAATGCTCTTATCTCAAACACAAACTATCAGCACTTCCTTACAATTCACAAGATTCCAGCCTCTGGATCTCTTAGATGAGGGATCCATTTATAGATGTGTGCAAGGGTGTGAGTCATCTCTAGGGTTTTGATTAGTGTTATTCCACTTGTTACAATTGATTCCACTTGGAGATTTCTTGGATCTCTTACTCATCCCTAGGTGAGTTCAGAGAGGTAACTGTCATAAGAGAAGTTTCTAGAAGATTCCATGAGAATCCACTTAGAAAATTGTCTCGAACATTTGTCCATCCTCACCCATCACACCCCATTGAAGGCCTAATCAGTATGCATCACACCTGGCTAGTGTAGAAGTCAGTATGCATTGCACCCTGACAGTGGAGAAGTCGATATGGTCCAGTTTAGGCCAATTCTGGATGGTTTTCTAGGTGGAACTTTTGGGGAATGATGTAATCAGATGACCATGATCTTTTAGGGTATGAAACAAAAATTTTAGGGGTTGAAGAGCCCTAGTTTATTGACATATAATATTGGGGTTGAAGTGCCCAAATACGTCTATAACAGTTGCCCTAAAGCATGAAGTCATAAATCTTGATGCCAGGTGAAATGCTTTATCATGAGGATCCGAGGTTTCAAACTGGAAGGTGACCTGTATAAGATACAATACAATACATCATCATAATATAATTTTCATGATATAGCTAAGGCGGGCATTCCCATGATCAGATTTATAAATTCATTTCATGTACATAGGACAGATGTTCGTTTGCATATGCAGACTGGTGATTCTTTAGCTGTAGAGTCATCATTCTTAGTCTGGATGACCATCTGTGCAGCTTATGTGTACATTTGATGTCTTTATATCCCTGAATATATCGAAACCCAGATGGATGAAACTAGATCCAGGGTCTTCAAAACTCATTAAATCTTCACTCGATGTACAAGTCGATCCATGTGAAAAGATGTTCTGAATTCAAACATGGAACGACATTGCCTGATTATCAGCGAATAATGTGAGTTGTTAACAGACGTGAGAAGAATCATCGATAATGATAATGACCCTCAAGGTACTTGTTGGGCCTCAAAATCGTCCCTATTTTCACTCCATTATTCACTTATATCTTCACATTTTACCTTCATATCACCTCCATTCCACCTCCATATCATTATGTTTACCTCATTATTGGGTCATAACTATACTTTTCCAAAGGTTATTAATTCTTAACATTTTAAGTGAATTTATGGCTAAAACTTAGAAAATAATATGCTTATACTTATACCTAACAATTAGAATGAGTTTGTTGACATGTGTAGCTACAAAGGAAGCTTCCAAGGCATCCTTATGTGGCACTCTATGCTCAAATTCGAATTTGAGAAGATCATGAACCTCATGGAGAAGATCATGGAACTCATGGAGGAGATCATGGAGGATAGGGTTATTTGTCACCATTGGTTGAGAAATATGTGGGTCAAAGGAGAGAATAGTGGGTTTACATTTGAGGTTGTTATCATAGTTTTTGTATAAATAGGAATACCTCCTCCATTCCAAAGGGAGGACTCTTAGAGCATTGTATCCAATTTATGATGGAATAAAGCTTCATTTGACATATATTTTCATTATGTAGTTTTAGAAATAGTTTTCCCATGTATGGTAGTTTTAAGATTATAGTTATCTTAATGTAGTTATATGGAATGCTTGTCACTTGTTCTTAGGAGAATGAGCTCACTCTGGAAGGAGCAAAGGCTTGTGTGTTTCATATTAGATCTTATTTCATTTAATTGCTTAGAAGTTTTGAGGATTTGGTTTGATGAATGAATTTTCAATTAGATCTTTCAACATATGAGAGGACAACAAGAGTCTAATTAGGCTTCTCTCTCTCTATTTATTTGTAATTGGAATTCATCTTTTTGCTTTTATGTTTCAAGTTATTTCATTTAGTTTACGCTTATGGATGAATTTTAGTTTAGTCCGGGTTAGTACAAGAGAGGACAAACAAGAGACTAAGTTAGTCTTTCTCTCTCTGAATCTACACAACAATTAAAGTTCATCCTCTTGTTTGCATATTAAGTTTCTTGTTTTATAATTTCTCTATGATACTGTAGGGAAGGACAACCAGGATCTCCTTAGTTAGGGGCCTCTTCCCTTGCATATTGTATTGAATCTTAATTAATTTCACTAGACATAGAATTAGTTGCCTACTCCTGCACATATAGTGCTGGCATCATCAAAAGCTTACGAGTTTCCCTGGTCGATAATTAGTGCAGAAATTTAAGCACAATAAATTGCCCAACAGTACTACTGTGAAATTCACATCGTGTGAATATATGATCTGATGTCGAACACCACGCATAATATTTCGGTCAAAGGCCATTGATGTCAACCTGTCACCGGAAGTGAGAAACTTGCCATTGAGGCATGCAAGCTTCAAAGTACTAAAAGGGTTGTTTCTAAGTCAAATTCTTGGATAATGTGTTGATGTCAACAAGAAGTGACTCATCATAGGAGGTCCTTAATGTATCCCACATCTACAACACGAAATAAAGAAAATGATTTTTGGAGGTGAAAACAATTTGACGACATAAGGTTCAGGAATGGCGGTCATGAAAAATGAATGTTGAAGGTATTGCAGTGGATGAGGCATTAACTGGGTTTGTGGTTTCTCAACTGAATGACTTCTCTTGAACATGTCGACGACATTGAGATGGATTGGTAGCGTTAACCGCAAAAGATGGATGGTGTGAAAGACCAATGGTGAGATGACCGGTAAATGGAATAACCCAACCCGACTCAATCATGGTGATGGAGTGAAAGTGTCATGTTCAAGAGTGACCTGCTACCATAAATTTCTTCAAGTTTTCTTCCCTTTTTCCCCAGTCATTGCTGACCAGTACCTCTTTATTTTTTGCAAGCATAAGGAGGATAACATATGCTTGTTCTATAATTTTCCCTTTGGGAAAACCTATCGATATGTTTTAACGATTCTAGCGACAATGAAACTTGCTCTTGTCTAGAATTGGCAAGTTTGTCGCTATTGTTTTAACGAGTTTAACGACAAGAATAACTCGGTCCTTTTCATGTTTAGAGAGTTTGAAAAGGGATGAAAAGGAAACCCCAGTAGTTCTTTTTCATAGAATAATCCCTTAAGTCTGAGAAAGGATAAAATAATACAAAAGGGATGACTTTTCTGATCACTTTAACGAGCCGAAAAAGATAAGCGCTTGAACTCTTTCATGAGATAATCCCTCAGGTTCAAAAAAGATTAAAATATATAGGATGTATGGAACTTCCAATCACTTTAACGAGTTGGAGAGGCCAATTTCTCGACAATCTATTCATATTTAATGAGTCTAAAAAGAGTTTAAAGGAGACTCGTTTTTTAGGAACGAGTGGTGTATAAGGTGGAAACTAGTTCCAGGTAAGCTTGGAACTTCTCAAAACATGGTCGTTTCTTGTAAAAATTTGGCTAACAAGACCACTCGTCGCAGTTGTTCCTCAAATGGGTAAACAACCAAGTGGAAGCATATGATCAGCCAAAAGAATGGAGGTGATGGGAGGTACACAACCAAGGCTCAAAAGGTTGATAGTCATGGCAATCACAAAGGTTAATTACCCAAGGTGGGTTCATTTTTTAATGAGCTTGAACCGTGGGGGAACTATGCTCAGTGGTAGGTTCATTTTTTAACGATCTTTAACCATGGGGGAATAATGCTTAGTGGTAGGTTCATTTTTTAACGAGCTTGAGCCATGGGATAACATATGCTTAGTTTTTGTTTTCCTTTTTACGTAAGCTAGAATCGATAAAACTAAAAATGCTAGAAAAGAAAAAGCTAGAAACGATCAAACTTAAAAGCTAAAAAGCTAAAATGCTAGAAAATGAAATTGAAAAAGGTTTGCATGCCCCTAGCATGGTGAGAAGGAGAGTCTCTAGTAGCCATATAGAAACTTCTGAGGTTAGGTAGGATGGTTTCGTCCACAGAATAGAAAAAACACTTCCTTGGCTTCATCCACGGAATAGACAAAGGTGAATGGTGTGTCAGGACAATCACATAACCTTCAAGGAAACCATGTTAGGTAGGAAGGTTTCGTCGTCAAAATAGAAAAACCACTTCCTTGGCTTCGTCCATAGTATAGATGAAGGTGACTGGTGTGTTAGACCAATTCAATAACCTATAAGGAAACTTATCTTTTCAGTTGGGTTCGTCCGTAGAATAGACAAGGGTGCATGCCCCCTAACTTTGTTACATTCACCAGACTACTCCCGGTAATCAGGTGGATAGAATGAAGGCTGAAGAGACACTCTTGATGCAAAAGGACCATTTAGGGATGATGTTTGACTTGGATCTGCGCTTGAACCAGGAAATGAAAGCTAGTCAATGGTGACAATTTTGCCTTCATGTGGGAAGCACATCACTCGGAAGAGTGTTGAAACAATCGCTTCCATGTTATAAACATAGTCACATCCAAGGAGTATATTGTAATATAATGGTCCTAGGACTACCATCACATTCAAGTGAACGGTTTTCCTTCCCAAAGTTATCAGTAACTTAGGAAGGATCCCTAACGGTTGGTTGGTTCCTTTGTTAAAGCGTGACAGATTCTGTGTAATAGGCATAAGCAATGGCGAACCAAGCACTTTCCAAGTAGTTGAGGAAAGGATACCCACTGATGCACCTGCATCTATGATAGTGCTAGACATGATCATTTTCTAAATTTGTACTATGATCTGGAAAGGTACATAAGATGGAAGGCGGGATCTTGCTAGTCGATTCCAATCAAGGAAGTGACTAGACTGCTTGGAGGGGGTACCAAATAAATGTAAGAAATAACCCCTTGATTTACGAGAGTTGGTGTATTTTCCTCCTGTTGTGAAGGAATAGGTGGATTTCCCCCAAGTTCATTGGACTTCGAAGTAACAAAAAGAATTTGAATAGTATTATTCTCATTCTCTTCAAGGATGGTATGATTTTTTGAAGGTAGAATTGGGTCAATTGCCACCTCGACCTATTGGCTTTGGTCGGGTATGGAATCATGAGATTCACTTTCAGATATATTGGTTTTGACCAATGGTTGATCTGAGTTAGTCAGTTTTTCAACTAGTAAAGGACTAGGGGAGAGTTGCGTGTAGCCAGGTGGGAGTTGCTATGGTGAAACAGGAGAGTTATCTAATACCCTTTTGGTTCATCCAAAAAAGGATAGTGGTTAAGGGTATGGTTCCCTTCACATAACCTACATTGAACTTTGACCTTTCCTTTCTATCCATGAACTTCATTATTACTAGTTGATGGTGTGTTGTCAATGTGATCACCATAGGTTGATGACACCGGGTGGTGCGAACGGGGGGACCATTCTCTCAAGATTCAAGGAAAGCATGGACAATCCTGATGAAAATGGTCTCCCATACAAATTATGCATGGAAATATGGGTTTGGAAAGCTTAATGTGCCGATTTTCACTAGATAAAACATGGATGCCCCCTTGCTGAATTGACTTCTTCTTCTTCTCCTTTCTTTTCTTCTTCTTCTCAGTCACCTAGTCACTAGCATCACTACTTTCACCAAGCAAAGAGGAAGAAGGGGAGGGAGAGACAAATGAAGAAGAAGGCGAAGGGTCAACTTTAGTATCAACTAGATGTTGATTCGATTGCATAGGAATTACGGTATTTTGAACCACAGAGGTTGAGAATAGCCATACTGGAAGGCCAATTGTAATTCTCGAAAGGCACAATGTGGCCATATACGAACCACCAACATTTCCCCAAGAAGAAAAAGGAATAGGATTCCCTTCAAAAGGGATTTCCTGATTGGTGGATCCCACATTTGTCTCCATATATCTCAACCTAAGATCGACTCAGGAACAAGGAATGTTATTCCGATTTCAATTAATTTTAATGACGCTTTGACACAACTCTGCTTTTTCAGTTTTTAAGAGTCGAAAAGAAGCTAAAGATGACTCTAGTCCCCTTCGATTTTTAATGAGCTTGAAGTGACAAGTGCTCAGATGGACCTTTTCTTTTAAAGAGTCCAAAAGGAACGAAAGTGACTACTTTGGAAAATCTACACAGAGGGATTACCAAACCAAATGCAAAACTGCAATATACACCTTGGTGATAAATTGAAGAGAAATACCAAGGACTTATGTACGGCAGTCAATCTTCCCGAATGCTATGTTTAGTGCATTGTGATCGATAGGGCAACAGACACAGCTTCCTATGGATAAAGGATATAAGCCTATTGTGGTCTCCCAACATATATGCGATAGTACAGGGAGCACAAGTCTGTGCTAGCACTTGTCGTATCAAGGAGGAGGAATCACCCAACCTTCGATGAAAATGATAGTTACTAGTTTTTACGACGCCGGAACACATCTCTAGCCTAGACCTCTAGATGTGTTGCATTAGGTTTCAAAGCATTGTTAGGTTCATTGAGATTTATTTTAGAGTTGATCTTGTTTACATTTTTCCTTTTAATGATCCACCACGTGATGTAGATTTGAAATTCCTAAAAATGCAATCTACAATGATAAACAATCGTTGTTTATTTTGAGAAATGAAAATCCTAGCTACTAGGGAAAGAAAATTACGATTCTTTCAAACAAAGAGCAAAGAGAACACACTAATGCACTTTCCTAAATCATTTTTAGCACACAAGCTAAATGAAAATGCAAATGTATGTATTCATTTTTTGTTCCCCTTAATGTGAAAAAAATGACAAAAAGGAAAACTAAATGTAGTAAAGATCTGAAATATTTCTTTCAAAGCGACATTTTTGACAATTTCTTTTTCAAAATAGATAGGAAGACTAAATGACACCCTTCAATTTCAAATAGGACATGCTTTCAACACTTTGAATATCAACAAATCAAATCAAATACATGACAAAAAGTTCAATTGACTATCTAAGGAAGGAAGAATCCATGACACTTCTCTTTTTGACACAAAACGACAATTACGACACTTTTTGTACCAAAATGATAGTTCGATTTAAGCAAATTTTCGACAAAAGATTGTAAATGATGCACACATACATAAAAACATTTACTAATCCTAATCAATGGAGGCTGATCTATGTGATACAAGCAGGCTTCAGTAATGAGGCATTGTTCATAAGTAGTAAAAACAACTGAACAAAACTGAAAACAAGGTACGAAACCCCAAATTTCTAGAATGGAAATAGGTTCAGTCAGTAATCGCACCTGGGCTTCATAGAAATAGGGATGCATCGCACTTTACGGACTTGAGAGGTGCGACACATACTGGTTGACAGTGACAGACAGTGCGATGGGCTAGGGAGCGCAATTGAAATGGGTTTTGGCTCAAATTTGCAGCTGATTTTAGTGAGTTAATTTGAGCTATGATGGACAGTAAAGAGCAAAGTACAGAGTAATGACTTGAGAGGTTACTAGGCTACCAAAAGGGCATCTAGAATGCTTGTAAGTCAAAAATAAATAAACTAAACTAGAGATTGACTGAAGCAGCGCTTGTCTACTATGCAGTTGCAAAGCAAGAGCAGTTTGAAGGCTACCTGGTTGACTTTAGGCTCTGTCTATAGTTTATAAAATAAAAAACAATAGTAAACAAACATCTATTTGCTCCCCAGTGGAGTTGCCATTTTTTTCTAGGAAAACTAGTGTCTTTTCAATCGACTAGCCCTCTAGGTTTGGCAGCTACCCTAGAAACAATAGTTCAAAGTAATTCAATGATTTCTTCTATGCACAATAGATAAGAGAAGGATGAGATGACCAACCTAGACCTTCCACTTAATCCTTTGCTCAATTTTTCTCCGCCTTAATAGAGCTCACAACTCCTCTCCATAGTTATTCCACTTGAAGAGTACCTGTAGAAACACAGTAGAAAAGAACAATCAAAGCATCTTGATCTATTGTAACATAAACACTACAGAATCATATGTATAATGAACATACATTGGCATTCTCAAATAATAACATTCACAAGTGCACAATTATATGGAAGAAAACTTGAAGAACTTTATTAAATAGAAGGGAGAATTACAACCTAGTTGTCTGATCCAGCATCATCCTCCTAGCATCAATCCCTCTTCACCTCAAGAAATAGCAATATCACACCAACAAGACAATGCTCTTATCTTAAACACAAACCATCAACACTTCTTTACAACTCACAATATTCCAGCCTCTGAATGTCTTAGATGAGGGATCCATTTATAGATGTGTGCAAGGGTGTGAGTCATCTTTGGGGTTTCGATTAGTGTCATTCCACTTGTTACAATTGATTCCACTTGTTACAATTGGTTCCACTTGGAGATTTCTTGGATCTCTTACTCATCCCTGGGCAAATTCAGAGAGGCAAGTGTCATAAGAGAAGTTTCTAGAAGATTCCATAAGAATCCACTTAGCAAACTATCTCGGACATTTGTCCATCCTCGCCCATCACACCCCATAGAAGGCCTAATCATTATGCATCACGCCTGGCTAGTGTAGAAGTCAATATGCATCACACCTTGACAGTGGAACAGTTAGTATGGTCCAGTTTAGGCCAATTCTGGATGGTTTTTCAGGTGGAAATTTTGGGGGATGATGTAATCAGATGAACATGATCTTTTAGGATACGAAACAACACTTTTAGGGGTTGAAGATCCCTAGTTTATTGACATATAAGATTGGGGTTGAAGTGCCCAAATATGTCTATAACAAAAGTAGTAGTGCTTTAGGAGCCTACCATTAACTGGCCCTCCTGGACAGTCCTGACCATCCATCTCCTTGAGTAGAAAGGCATTTTGTCCTTTGTATGTTGCAATCTTATAGGGTCCTCTCCATAAGTTCTCAAACCTACCATGCTTTCCTTTGTCCTCATTCCGAGCATCCCACCACAACACTACATCCTCTAGCTGAAATTTTTCTGCTTTAGCTTTTCGATCATAGATCTTCTTGAACTTTTCCTATAATCTGAAAGTGTTTTGGAAAACTTCATCCCTTGTTTGCTCTAGATGAATCATCTGGTTGATTCTTTGTTGAAAATCATCCTCTTCACTGCCGGCCTCCCGTAACAATATCATAAGCAGAACTGCAAGAGATGTTGGAAAAACTATGTCAATGCCATAAACTATTTCAAATGGAGACATATCTATGGATTTATTTTGGCTCTCTCTATCAGCCCATAAGGCATTAACCAACTTCCTATGCCAGATTTTCTTATTTGTTTCCATGATCTTCTTGATGATGTTTACCAAAGATTTATTTGATGATTCAACCAAACTATTTCCTTGTGGGTAATATCCCATAGAATGACCCAAAATAATGTTATACTTGCTACAAAATTCGATCATCCTCTTTGATTTGAAGGTGGCTGCATTATTTGTGATGATTTTATTAGGACAACCAAATTGAGATAAAATATTTGACTCTAGAAACTCGATGATTACCATATATGTGGCTTGTCTAGTCGGAATTGCTTCAATCCACTTGGTAAAGTAGTTGGCTACTGTTAGGATCCATTTGTGTTGTGCGGACGATGTTGGATGGATTTCCCCAATGAAATCAAGTCCCCACTACTGAAATGGTGCATTGACTTAGACAGGTTCCAGAGGAAGAGGCAGTAATTTTCTTTTCCCTTGAAAGGCCTGACATTCATGACAGCTCATGACTGTTTTTTAAACATCTGAAAATAGAGTCGACCAGTAACAACGTGCTCTCAACACTTTGTTTGTCGTTGTCTTCTGGAGCAACTGACCACCACAATCACTTTTACGAAAGTTAGACATCACCTGCTGAGCTTCATCTTCAACCAAACAGTTTAGTAAAAAACCTCCCAGATCCTTCCAATAAAGGGCTTTATTTAGAATGCAAAATTTTGCAGTTTTGAGTTTGAGTAATCTACCATTGTTCTTTGTCATTCCTGGAGGTGGTGAAAGGTGCTGAAGTACATACACTATGTTTGAATACCAAGGTGATTGAAAAAACATTTTAGACACTTGAATGAGTGAGCCTTCTTCTTCATCTTCTGACATGGTTGCGATGATATTGATATCTAAAGCATGCAGATTTGATTTAGCCATTAGTCTTGCCAAGCCTTGTCCTTTGATCAACTTTGTGGGTTTAATCTCCAAATCGTACTCCAACATTGCTGCAATCCATTTTCCCCACCTTCCTTCTGGATCAGTTTGTATCAGCAAATCCTTTATTGCTGCATTGGGAACATATGCTAGAATGTGTGAGTGCAGAATGTACACTCTGAAATCCTTTAATGCTTTGACAAGAGCAAGAGCCTATTTTTCAATTATATTGTACCACAAGACAACATCTCAGATAATCCTACTAAAAAAGGCAATGGGATTATCCAACTGATCTCTCTTTTGCATCAATACTCCTGCCATGGTATGCTTGGATCCAAATGAAAATATAATGAAATCTTGAGTGTAATCAGGACTAATCAAGACCGGGGCTGTAGATAAAGCATACTTTACCAAATTAAATGACTTCATGGCATCCTCTGTCCATTTTACTACGCTGTCCTTTTTCAACATGTTAGTTATTTCTCTTAAATGTTTAGCTAGATTGGGTGTGAATCTATGTAAGAAATTCATCTTACCATTGAGAGCTTGTATCTCCTTTTTCCAAGGAAAATCTATTTGCTAAATTGCCTCCATCCTTGAAGGATCAATGTGAATTCCTTCTTTTGAGATAATATGACCAAGCAACTTTCCTTCATCCATGGTGAAAAGACATTTCTTTGGATTAAGACATATCCCGAACTTCCTACATCTCTGAAAAACAATATTTTAATGGTGTAGATGCTCATCATCAGAACCTGAAAACACTATCAAATCATCTAAATATACAACTAAAAACACATCCTTTCCATTGGAAAAAGTGATGTCCATAGCTCGCTGAAACGTGGCTCCAAGATTCTTCAAACCAAATGGCATTTTAACATAATGAAAAGTTCCCCAGCATGTTGTAAATGTAGTTTTGTCCCAATCCTTTTCATTCACCAAGATCTGATTATAACCTGAATACCTGTCGAGTAGTGACATGCGCAATGCTCCAACCACTCTTTCTGGGATATGATCCATATTCGGAAGTGGGTAATTGTCCTTTGAATATACCTTGTTAAGGTTCTAAAAATTAATACACAATCTTATTTCACTGGTCTTCTTTCGTACTAGAACCAAATTCGAAATCCAATCATAAAATCTGATTGGGACAATTATACCAGCTTTAAATAATATGTTTACCTCTTTTTCAATGGAAGGCAACAACTTTGGGTTAATTCTTCTCAACTTCTGCCTGAATGGTTTATGATTTGGCTTGATGGGAATAGTGTGCTAAATTATATCTTTGTCATATACCTTCAAATCTGAATAATTCCAAGCAAACACTTCAAAAAATTTAGATAAAAATCTAAGATATTTAGTTTTTACCTTGGGAGACAATGCTTTGGAGAACTTCACAAACTTGGGCTTATCCGCTGTTCCAAGATTGACATCCTCAACTCCTTTATCTGTAGGCACCAAGCTCGCCTTTCTAGCCACATCATCTTGATCAAAAGGTTCATCTAAAGGTATGAGATCTTTAGGAATAATGTTGTCTTTCAGCTACCATATATCCATCTGGTTCACCTCAATCTCTTGTTTATCATTATCATAGTAATCATCTATGGAAGCATCCTTGTAATTTCCTTCATTCTATAAAAAGGTATTGATTTCATTATCATCCCAAAACACTTGCTAATACCTTAAATTATCTGGAACAGTAGGCTGGTGTTTGACATGAATTTCAAACTTGTTGTTGGAGTTCATTGGGATCTTCAAATTTCTTGCAGCAGTGGTGAGTGAATCTGCAATAATATTCTAAGTCCAGCGTACAAATATCAAAGTATAATAAGGAAACATTCACAAGATGTCTAGAACTGCATTTCTGTAGGCTCTCATCCGCTAGTGCTTTGCTTGATATTCTCCCTTTACCTGTTTGATTACTAGCTTTGAATCTCCATAGCCTAAAATTCTTTTAGCATTTAACTTCTTCAAAATTTTCAGACCTGCAATCAAAGCTTCATACTCCACTTCATTGTTAGAGCAGTCAAAAGCCAATTTGTAAGAACATACTCTAACATTACTAGGAACCTTGTCAGGCTGGAAAGTAGGGCTCGGAATCCAAATCCCTATGCCAACACCATCCTTACCCACGGCTCCATCAAAATCCATGCTCCAAAGACCTGCCTCTTCTTCTAGATTCTGAAATTTTGTTTCCTTCTCTTCCTTACCTTGACTGATCTCTTCATTTTTCTACTATTCACTGTCTTTTTGTTGCTGGTATGTGGACAGCTCAAAAGAACTTACTATTTTATGTCTTTCTTGATCAAGGGATACTATAAAATTCCTAGAACATCTTCTACTTCAACTAACTGACTATCAACATCATTCAAGCCATTATCTGAATATAGTACAAAAGATTCTAAATCGGTATGTACAACATTAATTGGATGATTAAGCAGTTTCTCCTTGCTATTAATGATGTATTTCATTTTCTTCTCCCTGTATAGTTTTCTCAATTGGCCAAACACGAGAATGGTAGCGTAAGAGAAATCAAGTTGTAAAGTTCCTTTAAGTTTTGCACCCCATGATCTGGACAAAAGCATACCAAACCATGGTGGAATGTCAGCAACAACCACATCCATCAGAACATTCTTGGCTAGAATTTGATCTAAAGATACCACCAAGTCTTTGATAAGGCCAATACATCGGACCCGACTAGAATCAAAAGAATGCAGGTCATGATATTTTCGAGTAATGTCAAGGACCAATTTCTCCATAATGGATTTTGGCATCAGATTATGGGAAGCTCTGGAGTCAAACATGGCATTATGGATAACATACTCATGTAGTCTAAGGCTTATATAAAATGGAGGAACTTCACTATCTTCAGACTGACCTTCTAAGGCAGGGCAAAAAATGAGCTAAGGATGATCATCTTCTACATTTTCCATATAAGATAAAGGATCTATATGCAAAATTTTGGACACCTGGTGTTTATAGGTGTTGTTTTTAATTAACTTAGTCAAAGTAATCAAAACTTTTAATTTAGCAATTTCATTTTCGAAACTAAAAGATAAAACTTTATCTACCTCTTTGACAAGAAGGTCCTTATGTTCTTCTCTTTCTCTTGCTGCTTTGTTGATTGTTCTTCTCACTTGCAGCGATATTTGCTGATGGTCCTTTGCTCGAATTCGGATCAGCTTGTTCTTTCCCTTTCCTCTGAATGTTTGTGGAGTGATTTTTTGATTGTGCTTCCTTTCTTTTCTGAATTGGACTAGCTGGTACATCTCTTCTTCTCAATGAATATTGCCTCTATTGTGTTTTCAAAGTGTTCATATACCCTCACTGATAATCATCCGACTCATTCCAAAATTGTCTCATTTGTAAGTATGTAATCCTCATCCCTTTGGGTATCTGGAACCTCCACATATTCTTCATCTTCCGTCAGAAAAATGGGCATACCATCATCAGTAAATAAATGGTTTGCCTCAACCACCAAATCATTGTCATCATCCTCCTCCATTCCATGCACATAGTTCTGCTACCAAGGAGTCCTGACCTGCTGTTGTTGTGCTATTTTATCTTGTGCCTTCTTCTCCCTTTGTTTAATCTGAAATTGGGGTTGCTGTTGTCCTCTGAAATTTGGATTCTTGATTGGTGTTTCAGGTTTATCTGCAATAGTCATCCAGTCAAACATCTTCTCAATTTTCCAGAGCAAAGTATCCATCTTAATTTCTAAGGTAGATGCTTCTTCCTTTATAGCAACCTTCTTTTTAGATTTCATCCTCGCTCTTTTGGCCAACAGATTTGCTTCTACACTTACAACGTTCTTCTCCATATCTTCAAGTGTGGTAGGATCTCTTTCTCGTAATTGATATGCCATATCAGCATCGAAACCATATGGAAACTTGAGCAATGCTAACCCCATTGGTGGTTTAATGTCAGCCAAAATAGCATTATATACTGCGTTGAACCTCACACAGTAATCCTGCACACTTTCACCCACATTCCATTTGATATTTTCATACTCAGATAAAATTTGGAGTGGGTTCTTCTTTACCTCCCATTGGTCTAGGAATTGTCTATGCAGAACCAGAAATGTGTTAATAGAGGGTACTGGTAAAGCCCGAAACCATTTTTGAACCTTGCCTCCAAAGCTTTGCACAAATAACCTCATAGTCACATTTTCTTCATCTAACTCATGAAGGTCAAAGAAGTCATTCATTCTGTCAACATGTTGCTACACTATAATGCTTTGAGTGGCATCAAAAAGAGGTATTTTACTTGGTAATCAGCGAGCATATCATCCAGATTTTGAGGTAGAAGGAGGACTGCATATTGGGCATCCATGACTCTAGGTGGATTTGAAACAACAGTTGGACTACTTGGGTTTAATGGAGTGGTTGATGGAGGAGTAGGGGCGATAGTTTTTGATAAGATATGATAGGTTGAACGAGAAGAGTACGTATAAACTGAGATTGAGAATGGATTTTGGAAATTTATGAGAATACTAATGAACCGAGAGTAGTGGATGTCGATTCTAAAAGCTCAGGGATATTGATAGCTACAATGGATGATTGAATAGAATTTAAGATATATTTGTCAATTAAACTGTTTACCCTTTATTTTTCGATATTTGCAAAAAAATCTAGATTTAAAACTGTATTATCAAGTGCAGTGTCATATTTCGTTTCAAACATAGAAAGATCAAAAGACTCGTCAAAAGGGAGATCTTTAATAAACAACCACTCGCTGGTACAAGAATTGGATCTGAAAATAGGTCTAGGGCTTACCGAAATTTCTTGTCTGATTATTCTCCGAATGATATTTGGATTTTCAAATATAGGGGAGGATTTGGATCAATATTGTACCTAGCATACCTTCTTGAAGCTAGTGTGTTCAAATTGCAGAATTTTTATTTTTCTTTACGACTTTCGATTTCAGCCTAACAAATTCTAAAAATCATCATCCAAAGTTCAAGAATTTGGTTGAAAGATATTACCAGGGTGATTGGTCTTTCTTTCCCTAGTATGGTCACCACTATGTTATTTCCTAGATTGACCTCAGGCTAAAAGAAGGCAATTCTAGGGTAACCACAAACCAAGCTTAACCTGGTAGCTAGCCCTACTAGGTTGGGAGAGGGCTCTATCCGAATGAATCTCAGTCAAGATGACTGAATTAGGTAAAGATTTTAGGCTAGGTATAGTAGCATGAAATGTTTTGATTTAATTTGTTTGGTGTTGGCTAGATCAAGTGGAGTTGGGCAGTTTAGGTCTGGGAAATTAGGTCAAAATGCAGGGTGTTTTATGGGACAAGGTAGGTATAGTCTTTGGCACTTGAAATTAAGTGAGATGAGGTGTCTAATACTGGTGAGGAGTTGAGGAGGGCATGTGGCAATCATGGATCCTTCTCAAACAACATAAAACATAGAATATTGAATGATTTCCCAAGGTAGAACACTATAAAAAATAGATTCTACCTATTTATCTTGATATCATTCAATTAGAAGTAGTGAAATAGATGATGGAATACATAAAATATGTAAACAACTAATAACAAAAGAAGAAACTATGCTAAAACCCCATACCACATAGATCCCATAAAAATAGTGGCAAATCTTATTAATTTCCTTACCAAACTGCTTACAATGGTGTATAATTAGGCTCAGAGCATCCAAGTGAGTTCAACCCTTGCAAATGAGGAAGAAAATACATGATATAAGCATTGTAATCCCTCATCCTAACCATCAGGGGTTGAAACCATGAGAAGAGGAGTTGTTTCAACCATTTCCAAACAAGGAGCAAGAATCTATGCAATCAAACAACTTGCCTCTAAAGGAAGGGAAACTGATTCATTTGCCTCAAAACCAACTCTAACCAATGAATCTACCCTCGAACACTATTTTACCATTACATTTACCTATCATGTCATCAATTACATAAGTGAAATCATCCATGAGGGGAGAAATGTCAAATTCACAGTCAAAACAGGCAAATTTTAGTTTCCTGAGCAAAATGGCCCTAAGCACAGCGCCACTGGTCCTACGCATAGTGCCACTTTCCACCTGTTTTTGGAGGCCTTCCACTTAGCCAAATTGAGCCCATGATAGCGCATTGGAAATTTTTTCAACTCTAGCTTCTGGAAAACCTATAATTTTGGAATTTGGAGGTCATTTGTCCCCTCAAAACGTGAATCTGCCAAGACTACTTCTGTGTGTCCAAAAAGAGACAGAAAGGTCATTTTTGGTAGTTTTTGGACCTTTTGGTGAATCAGATCTGCTCCAAAAATTCTGAAAATTTCCAGGGTGCATGTCCTCATCATTTTAAATCCAAAAATTCCAACCTTTTCTCCAATGGATGCCCCTGGAAAAGGCGCAGCACCATCTAGGCAAATTTTCTGTGTTAAGAATTTCAAATTTTCAAAAAGACAAAAACTCCTCAAAATTTGCCCAAATTTGGCATGGAGAACCATCATCAAGTGCTTTGATGTGCTATGGAGGCTTCAGCGAACATATTCAATCTATCTTACTTCTTTTTGCCTTCCAAAGCTCTCCTTAGCCTAGCCTTTAACCTTCTAATCGTTATGTTACAAATTTTGTTGAGAGTCATATAATGGTATGCCATGTGTCTGAGCATTTTCTTATCCCTGTTTGCCTTCTCAATGAGCCCTTCAAGATGTATGCTGATTCTCTCAAGCCAAGTCTCCATATCATTTTCAATCTCCTGCTCAATAGGAGTCAATGTGACATGAGCCTCTTTGACAATTTTCCTATTTGCTTTGATCATTTCTAGCTCCATGAGGACTTGTTTGTCACTCAACTATTTGTTTTCCTGTTCCAAGTATTTGATGATGAACTTGGATCTTTCTAAGTTACCTGCCAAGGCTTGTATTTGAGCTTCCTTTTCTTGCATGATAATTTCTTTAATGTTTTCTTCATCCTGAGCCTCCAAGTCAATGATGTTAACTCCATGATGAGTATAGCACTATCACGGCTCCTCATGCTCAATGAAGTCAAAATCTCTTTCCTCCTCATCATCAAGGTTCTCCTCTTGCACTTTTTCCTTGCCTTTTCTCAGCTACACAACCTATACCTATTTTCTTGATGTAGAAGGAAACACCCCTTCCACACCTTGTGGAGATAACATTTGTCGATGGACTGATGAAGAAGGAAAGGTCCCTTCCACATCCCGTGGAGCAAACACTTTCCTAATGGCTACAAAAATTCTCTTTGTGCCTCTCTAATATGTGAAGTACATTCGCACCTCAACAGTTTTTGTTTCATTAACCTCTTCCCTTGTTTCCTCATGGCTAGAAGGCCCACCCTTTTCTTGATGCACTGGTGAAGGGATCTGTGGACCTCCAAACATCTCATGAGCAATGAAAGTCTCCCAAGGAATGTTAAGAAGACTGAGATAGTGAAGAACAATGGTTTTGATCAAGGAGTAATGATAGATGTTGTTCAACTATTGAGGGTATGGCTTCTTCTGCACAAGGTAAGCTATATTTTCAATATTTCTAAACAAGAAGTATGGGAGATTCATCATCTTTACCTTGGTGAAGTGCATGAGGAGTCTGATATGGTAAACATACAACCAGGAGAAGTTTCCTTAACAAGTCAAATATGATAATCCTCATCAAAGGAACATTATTGCTCTCCAAAAATTTAATGGGGAAAAGCCTTTTCACTTGTTTCTTGTACTAAGGCTTGATGTAAGGCTCATAGCAATGCTAATCAAGGTCCTGACCCTTGTACCATTTCTCACCAACATTAGGGGTTCTAGTGACCTCTGAAATGACAGCTGGTGATATTATGAAGGTTACTTTCGCAAGTGTCACCTCATAGTTATGTAAATAAGCCACAAAAAGTCTGGCCAACTCTTGACGAAAATGAGCTCTTTCCACTAGTTCACAGAATTCAAAACATCCTTGGTGTCTGAAATAAGAGATTGCAAGTAGACAAGCCTATAATTCTCTTAAACTAGTGGGCTCTTCTCTTATTATTTTTCCTCCCTTGTGAGGTTTTCTCTGCCTATGTCTCTCTATAGAATTGTCACTGGTTGTCTCCTCCTCATACTCAAAATCACTACCTCCATCCATGGTTTCACTGTTTAATTTCACAAAAACTTATAGTGTGGGGAGACCAATGAAAATGGAATGGGAGTAGGCTCTAGGGTTTATGAGTGACTATGTGTATTTATAGGTAGGGCAAAAATTATGAGAATGAAAGGAGTGCGATGAAAAACCAAGGATGAGAAACAAGTTGAGGATGGAAGAGATGATATATGAAAGGTTGTAGTGAAATAAACCAACTGTTTTAGGGTTTATAGTGAGATTTAGGGTTTTATGAAAATGAGTGGAAATTTCTGAAAATCTCAACAAGTGCAAACCAAATGTGAGGGAGACGAGTGATAATTACTTTCAAAATGTGGATTTGGAAGAAATCTTGCATAAATTTGAAGTTTGGAACGTTTTTTGGCTTGGATGGCCTACGCGCAGCATCATCACCCAGGAGCGCAGTGCCACCCCAGCAGCACAACACCCATTGTATTTTGAACTGTGCAAAAAGTCTCTAAGCACAACTCTGGTCTATAAGCATAGTGCCACTTCCCAGGAGCGCAATGCCAGTCCAAAACTTTCAGAAGCACAACGCATTTCTCTCTAAGCACAACGCCACCCCTATTTTGCTCAAGAACACTTAGAAAATTTATTTTTCTTCTCTCCTTGGCTCCTTTGATTCGAAAAATGAAACAATGGCATGAAAATAGAAGAGAGTGAGTTTATATATGAAATTCCCTTTCATTTTTTCTTTTTAAAAACCTATTTTTGCAATGTATCTCTGTCCTTTTAAATGCTCTGTTTTTGAGGTTTATTCTCTTTTTCTCTTGCAGGTGGATTGATGCTCTAGATAAATTGATTTTTGCAGTGGCAGGTGCTTGGAAACATCATAAGAAGCTTAGGAGAAGCTGGGAATAAATATTACATATGAAAAAGATACAATTACATCATAAATGAAGATAAAAACAAAATACTCTATTTTCACCTCAAAATCGGTTTTGAGGTGAGAACTACATTCGGCTCTAAAAATGATAAATTATGACTTTACCACTCATTATTGGCTTCCTCGTGTCCTTACTGATCATTATTGGCATGTAATAACTAGATTTGACCATGGTGGGACCCTAAAACCTAATGAGACCAAACCCTAAAACCTAATGAAATGAATTGCAAAGTGAACATGAACTATAACTAAAATATATGAAAGAGGATTAGGAAGTACAGATCATGAGGGAAAAATTGAAAGAAAACCCTACCATCAATGAATCCATGACCTAATGGAATGCAAACTCATCAGTATGGGACTCCTACTATGAAATGCAAAAGAGTAGATTTTGATCACTAATGGTAGTGTGAAGACACTAACACTAATAGGTAGCAAAGAGAAGGGATTGTGAAATGTGTAGTCTCAGAGGCCTAAGCCAGGTACTAAGGGATGGATGTGTGTAATGCACAACTTGACAAGCCAATTATTGCACATTGTGTAGTCTTACAGGTCAAGAGGGGACGTTGATGCTTGAAATTGTAAAATGCATAGTTGGGAACACAACAACTACTAAATGATTGTGCAATTTTTCTCAGGAGAGAGATATAAACTTCTAGATCTATAGTTGGGGCATGTGTAAGTTGTTGGGCCTCACAATTGGCATGATTCCATTATCCTATTTCTTTGGTTGATATTGTTTTCTTATCTTTTTCCTATATTTATGTTACCATAACCTACATAACATAGGTTTTAGAAGGAATTAATTTACATTAACTATTTCACCTTTTTGATGAACTATATTGATTACAAAAGCATTATTTTCTCATAATTGCATCCTTACGATGAACATGGTTTCTGTGAAATATGGAACTTGATAATGATTCCTAATATGTTTCTAATAAAACTATCAAGCATACAAACTTCGACCATAGAATACCATTTCGTCAATCCATAAATAATTCACCTATGAAGGCTATTCCACTTCAAAACCTCCCAAATTCTCCTATGATGGCCTTTTAAGACCCAAATGTGTTCCTAATTGAATTTGACATTCTATGTTGGGGATATGATGACACTACCGACCCCCAAAAATTAAATTTTTTCCCTCCCACTGTAAAAAAAGTTGTACTAAGCTGGTTTATGGGACTAGGGGGAAGTACTATTAACTCATGGGACAAGATGAACCAATCCTTCCTTACTATATATCAATATTAGTGTCGACCTTAAGACTTAATGGAAGAAATATTCAAAATGACATTTAAGGAAGATGAGACCTTAGAGGAATATATCGATAGGTTCAATTACAACTATCAATGCTCACCATACACTACTCTACTTAAAGAAGTACTGAAAATTTCCTTAATTAGAGAAATGGTGGAAAAATGGATAGAAACACTTAACCTAATGGGACAAGGTGAAATTTTGAAAGAATAGTATAATGATACTATGAAATTATGTATCATGTGTTCGCGTGGGAGTACACAGACTAAGCTTGGGATTCATGATCTGCTCAATAGAACCAATATAACTATAAGTAGAGGAGTCACACGTGAAATAATTGGTAATCTACTAAAAAAATTTGAAACAGATATATTAAGGACACTAAATTCATTATTAGATGTCCTGCAGGTAAAGCATAAGCACGCTAAATCATAAGAGTCATTGCAAATATTTTGTTGTAATTGTTTATGGAAGCATGGTCATAAGGAATACCCACTTGATACAGTGAAAATCTATGCTATTTGTACCAAATATCATTCGACTAGTCATTGCCCCTCTCTCCATGGGTTAAAGGTCGTATTTAAAGAAGTCGAGGAAGAGCTAGAACCTACATTTTTCATGGAAAAGTGATGACAATGGTAAAATCACCATACAAGTATGGTTCAAGACCCTTCCATGTTCTTTTCTAGACAATATAGTCAATAGTAGTTTCCTAGACTAACTTGGTAGGGTAAACAAAATTCCAATACTCTGGAAGTCCCATTAATTTCATCAAATCATTAATTTCCTAAATCTCTTGGTCAAACTAACAATATTCTCCACCCCCATGGTAGAGTTCATAGAGTAACACATATCTTTCGTAATGTTCAAACCAGTCCACTAAGGGGTTAGTGTGGTCCCAAAACTGGCAATACCCCTCTAGATCCATCAATCAATCAACAAGAATATTACCTCAATCATGACCACCACTACAACCATTACAACCACCACTTTAGTCACCCCCAAACACTCGACCTATGTTGTTCCCTCAGCTACCTACACAACCAAATTCAAATACAAGCAATAGGTGTGTGAAACTTTTAGGAATTATTAATAATTCTAACTTTTGTCCTTTGTCTTTAGAATGTAATGAACTCCACTTAATTTGGCTGGACCATTTTTCTAGAGGAACCCCCAAGGAACTTAGAGCATCTAGAACATAAAAATATGGTAAAGAGCAACATCAGTCAGAAAAAATCCCTTTTACCATGATTATCACTAAGACTGAATCACCTAGTAAACCGACTAAGAGTCAACAATCTAGTAAAATTATAGATGACACTTCTCCATTTCTATAAATATTTTCCATAGTAAAACTATCCACATATCCTAAATTTGATCTTGTAGGGAAACTACAATTTTTTTTTACTAAAAATCCCCTTCTCCAAGCTATTCGATATATTCTTATTTATGTTAAAACTATCAAAGACCTATGTTTCAAGAAACCTGGAAGAAAATAAAAATACCATCCTACTGTCCATGTCCTTGGAAATTTTTCTAGTATTATTTTAGGAAAGTAGATACCCAACAAAGACAATGATCCTGAAAACCCAATGGTCACCATTCGTATTTAGAGAGTTAGATTTCTAAATACTTTAATGGACTTAGGAGCTATTAGAAATATCATAGGACTTGAAACTTATTCCCTTCTTGGAATAACCACTGTAAAACCAACCCCAACCATCATGGGGTTAGCTCACAGATCCATTGTAAAGCCATAAGGAACCCTGCATGATATTATCATCTTTGTGGATTCCTGGGAATATCTAGTAGATTTATTAATTATGGACCTTAGAAATAAGCTGGAAGGACACCCTCTCATATTGGGTAGACCATGGTTCACCACTATGGATGCATATATTGTGCGTTGAATTGGAAGTATGACTATTACCAAAGGAACTACGATCAATAACATTATTCAATATCTGCTTGTTAAATCCAACATGTCATCTAACAATCTCAATTGGCATAATCTCAAGTATGAAGAAGGAAGACTACATTCTCCCCTCATCATTGGTAAAGTCCTTATTTTCAAGGACAGAGTGAGGATGGCACAATCAATGGTTTCATTAGCAAACCCTCCATCATAGGGTATCCAGCATGTCAAATGTTGAAATATGTGCTCAATAACCAAGACCAAGGTGATCCAATGAAACAGTTAAACAATTATCATATACCTACAACTACATTTGATAGCAATATCCTTGTTTAGATTGAACGACGAAAAATGTTGAATGTTAATGCTAGCCTTAATGACCTTCAGCATGAGAAATTGATTCAAATCCTTCAAAAATACAAACAAGCCTTTGCCTGGGATTAGGCATGAAAGGAATTGATCCACAACTATGTACACAACACATTTACATTTGAAAAGATTCTTGGGCTATTTGTCAACCACAAAGGAGATTGGATCCCCATCTTAGGTACATAGTGAAGCAAGAACTCTAGAAACCACTCAACTTCAACTTTATACACCCTATATCTGAAAACCAATGTCTTTCACCATTGTTGGTAGTCCATAAAAAGAATGGAAAATGGAGTATTTACATATATTATAGAGAATTGAACAAAGAAGCATAGAAAGATCATTTTCCTCTCCTTTTTGTAGACCAATTCCTTGATACACTTGCTAGGAAGAAATAATTTTCATTCCTATATGGGTTTAGTGGATACAGTCAAATTCAGATTTCTCTTGAGGATAAAAAAAACTACATTCAGCTATCCGTGGGGAACATTTGCATATAGAGTTTTACCATTTTTTGGGTAGTGTTATATTTTTTCCACGACTATCCCACGCAGTTAACTGGGGGGGTGGATACCCCCCTTTGTTGCACCGATTGTGTAGCGGGGGGTGGGGGTTCACAGGGGGTTTGAGGGGTGCAACTAACCCCACTCTATGGGGTCTAGGGTAGCACCATGGAAACTTTTGTTTTTGGACCCTATACTAGGTTGCAGACCTACCTATGTTTTTGTGCATGACTTTTCGCATATGGTTTTGGACGCGATGGTTTTCGGTCCATGGTTTTAGATGCGATGGTTTTTGGTCAATGGTGTTGGATGCTTTGACATGTATAAATATGCATTGTAACATTGAAAGGAACATAATTAAAAATAAGGTTGGTAGTCCTGGTTTTTGGATCCAGGGGAAAATCATTGTTTATATGTGTTTGATGTGTTATGCTCTCGCATTGCTTATTTTTTGTGTTGTATAATTTGTATGCAAGTAAATCTTGTATGGGGTTAAAACCTACATTTTGTATCAGAGTTGTTTTGGCTTCAAGGGGACACCTTTATTGCTGAGGGGTTTTGCTCGGGCTTGTGGTAGACCCTGTTCAGTGGGAGATCTATGGGATCGATTCTGGTGGTGAAAGAAGATGGCGAGCAGTGGAAAGATAGAGATCGAGAATTTTAATGGTCAATTTTCAGTTGTGGAAACTCAATATGGAGGATCTGTGGGTGGATAAAGATCAGTGGATTATGGTAAATCTAGGCACTAAACCAATGGGAGTGTTTGATGAAGAATGAAAGAAGTTGGATCGGAAGACTAAGAGTACAATATGATTGTGTATCTCAAATTCAGTATTGCTTAAGGAACCTGAGAAGATAGAGTTTGAGCTTAAGGAGAAAGAATCAGACTCTATAGCAGAGGAGGAATCAGAAGATGAAGAGCCAAAAAATTCAGGTCTGAGAAGATCAGCTCGAGAAAGAAGGTAGCAAGAAAGGTATAGTCCATTTTCCTTCTATTCAAATTTTGCTTTATTTATTACTGATGATGATCCTAGAACTGTGAAGGAAGTAGTGGATTTAGAGGATGGAAAACTCTGGAAAGAGGCCATGGTTGATGAAATAACACCTTTGCACAAAAATGAGGATTGGGATTTAGTGGAGTTGCCGGCTGGAAGGAAACCCATTGGCAGAAAATGGGCATTCAAGAAGAAGACAAATGTAGAAGGAATGGTGGAGAAATACAAAGCTCAGTTGGATGCAAAAGGTTATTCCCAGGTGCCAGGAATTGATTTTGGTGATATTTTTTCTCCTATTGCCAAGGTAACTTCTATTAGATTACTTTTATCTATTGTTGTTGCTTTTGATTATGTGGTAGAACAGATGGATGTGAATACAACATTTCTTCACGGGGATTTGGAAAAGGAAATATACATGAAGCAACTTGAAGGCTTTGTGGTGAAGGGTAAGAAAGAACTGGTATGCAAGTTAAAGAAGTCTCTGTATGGGTTAAAACAATCACCAAGGATGTGGTATCAGAAATTTGATACATTTATAAGGGGACTTGGCTTCACCAGAAGTAAAGCAGATCACTGTGTGTATTTTAAATTAATTGGTGACTGTGTTATTTATCTGGTCTTGTATGTGGATCATATGTTGCTAGTTGGAAATGACAAAGAAATTATCCAGCATTTGAAGACCCAATTGTCCTCCAAATTTGACATGAAATATCTTGGTGCTGCAAAGTATATTTTGGGCATGGAAATTAAAAGAGATCGGGAAAAGAGGAATCTCTGGTTAAACTAGAGGAAATATGTCAAGATAATACTACAGAGGTTTAATATGCAGGATAGTAAACTGGTGAAGTTTCCTATTCCTGTAGGTGTGAGGTTATCTACTGAACAGTGTCCCGAGACACAAGAAGAGGAAGAGGACATGTCCCATGTTCCATATGCAAGTGTAGTTGGTAGCCTGATGTATGCAATGGTCTATACTAGACTAGACATTGCACATACAGTGGGAGTATTGAGTGGGTTTATGTCAAAACCAGGGAAGGAGCACTGGACAACCATGAAGCAGGTTTTCAGATATTTGCGTGGAACTAGTGATTATGGTTTGTGCTACCAAGGAAGATCAGTATTGTACAAAGTGTTGGATATTAATGGCTTTGTTGATGTAGACTGGGCTGAAGATCTGGATCAAAGAAGATCTACAAGTGGGTATGTGTTTAACCTATTTGGAGGTGTAGTGAGTTGGATGAGTAAGAAATAATCTGTAATGGCACTATCAACTACAGAGGCAGAAGACATGGCAGCCACTCATGCAAGCAAGGAAGCAGTTTGGTTGCAGACATTGTGTTCAAGTATGGGGTTAGTACAGGGAGCTATAAGGATAGACTGTGACAGCCAAAGTGCAATTTTCTTGGCAAAGAACGCTGCATATCATTAAAATACAAGGCACATTGATGTTTATTATCACTTCATGAGGGATATGATAGAAGACAAAAAGTTGTTGCTAGTAAATGTGGACACTTTGAAGAATATAACAGATGCTTTGACAAAATCTATGAGCTCTTAGAAGTTCTCTTGGTGTAGAGAAACAATGGGCATTGCAAGGCTGGATAAATGACTAAGCTTTCTTGTGGCCTCGTGTGGAAAGAAAATGACAAGTGGGAGAATGTTGGGTTTTGTTATATTCTTTCCATGACTAGCCCACGTAGTTAACCGCAAGGTTAGAAGGGGGCCAGATTGCATGATTTTTCACACATGGTTTTGGACGCGATGGTTTTTGGTCCATGGTTTTGGACATGATGGTTTTTGGTCCATGGTATTGGATGCTTCGACATGTATAAATATGTATTGTAACATTGAAAGGAACATAATGAAAAATCAAGCTGGTAGTCCTAGTTTTGGGATCTAGGGGAAAATCTCTGTGTATATGCGTTTTATGTGTTACGCTTTCACATTGTTTATTTTCAATGTTTTAGAATTCGTATGCAGGTAATTTCTGTACAGGGTTAAAACCTACACCATCTGGGTTGTGTAATGCACCAACCACCTTTCAGAGCGAAATTTTGAGTATATTTTCTAATTTAGTCAATGGTGGAATTGAGCTTTATATAGATGATTTTATTCCTTATGGTATTTGATGAATCTTTGGGTAATTTAGAAAAGGTCCTTGTATCATGTATAACTAATATATTGTGCCTCAGCAATGAGAAATGCCATACACTAATGATATATGTTGTAGTCTTAGGACAATTTATTTTTGCTGCAAGTATTCAAGTAGATCCGGCTAAAATTGAGGTAATCCTTAAAATACCTGTTATTCATACACCAACAAAGGTACATAGATTCCTTGGTTATTTATAGCACAATTTTCAAAAATTGTAACACCGTTGCATGTATTAATTGGACATGTGGAACTCAAATGGACTGATAAGTGTGATATTTCTTTTATAGAGTTGAAGAAGTTGGTCTCAATAGCACCTCTACTATGAGGACTAGACTGAAGTCTCACATTCCATATATATCCAGACGCAACGATAGGGGTGGTTCTAGGATAGGAAGAGGATAAGAAAGCTTATGTAATTTATTATATCAACAAAATCCTAACACCTACATAATTAAAATACATTGTGACATAAAAATAATTTTTGGTTGTTGTTTATGTTATAAACAAATTTGTCATCTTATAACAAGCTATCCAGTTTTCTTATATATTGGTAATTCTGCTATTGGATATTTAGCCAATAAAACTATAGCTAATGGGAGAGTAACTCATTGGTTACTATTGTTATAGGAATTTGACATCACAATAAAGGACTGACTGAGTAAGGAGAACCATGTTCTAGATTTCCTATCAAGAATTCCACTTGCAAACAATTAGTCACTAGTGCAAGATCGATTCCCAAACGAGCATTTGTTTTGTGTGAGTTTGAAAAAACTATGGTATGCTGATGTTTCAAACTATTTAGTGGCTAGAAAATTTCCATCACATTTGTCACCCCAAAAAATAAGCACATTATTCAGTTGAGTGCTTGATTCTCATGGATAAACGGTTGTCTCTTCCATACAAGAGAATATTGCCAAGTCCACATATGCATCAGAGAGGATGAGATCTGTTATCACTCAGGTTGTTCCCTGCTTCCTAAAGGGAATACGACTGAGGTAACCACTGACCAATCTTTTAGCTACAGGGCCTAGCCTACCTACAACCAGAGAGGGCTCTCTCTTTATAGTTTAGCTTTATTGATGAATGTTTTAGGCTAGTTATGGTGCACTGTTTGTTTGAATTTAGTGGGTTGGTGAATTCAGATAGAACTGAGATACAGATTACAGGACAGTTTGTTCCATTGGGCAATGGAGTTGAGGTATTTGTGCTTTTGAAAGTGGATTTATGAAAACAGAGTGTTGCTGTGGAGAAAGTTAGGCATATGTGAAACAATTTATCAGATTTGTTGATGAAATTATGGAATTAGTAAGTGAAAGGCAGTTAAGAATCTTTCAATATGCTAAATGAAGAAACATGAAGGTATTGCTTAAGAGCAGTTAAGAATTCTTAAACAGTATTCACCATGAGAGGATAAGTTCAGACATGAGCAATTAAGAATTCATATCTATGGCTAATCAAGAAGAAAACATATTTAGAAATAGAGATTAAGCATAGGGTGTTTGAAACAAATCCTAGGCTATTATTTTTCTCTACTTACTAAGATTATGAAAACATAAGAGTTATGGAATACACAGGAAACACATACACAGCTAAGAGAAACTTATTGATTCAGCAAATGACACAGGAATTCTGCAACAAAACAGAGCTTTACATATCCATCTTCAGACAGCGTTGGAACCATAAATCTCCATCAGCAATTTGTATTATCAAAAAAGTCTCTAGAATACAAAAGAGCACTTTAGAAAGAATTACACTACAACCGACCCTCAGTGCGTTATCTGAGGGGATATATATACAAAAATAGGGTACAAAATATCTCAGTAGAGAGTTATTGTGCAATAAATTGCACCACCAACTTTCTTACAAAAAGTAAATGATAACATAAATATATCATTTAATGTTGAGATAGCTAATATTTTTCTGTCAGACAGATTCGACTTTATGGCTCTGGAAAGTAGGCTGTAGCTGTGCCTTTAAATTTGCGTTAATTGAGCTTGCTGTCTGGGTGCATTGCTGAGTCATTTGTACGGCTGCTTGTTGTACTTGTATGCTGATCTCCCAGCTAACCTGTCTGCTGACCTGTAAACTTTGACTTTTCTCAAAAAAGGCAAAAGAAAAGTGGAATTATCTGGGCAAAATCTCCAGCATTGCTTGCCACCAATCAGCTGGGGGTAGCTGATGCCTCCTCATTTTTATTATTGTTTCATCTGCCTCAGTATGTCTGTAAAAGTTTGGAGGGACTTCGAACAGATGATTTATTTCATGTTCAATAAAGAACAGATTTTCCAGCTTGTCATAGAGAGATTTCCCAGAGGGAGGCCCTGCTTCTTCTGTGGAGCTGCTGGATGTTGTGATCTGGTTTTCAGCATAATTGTTGATCCTTGTCATATACTAATTATATGACAGCAGTTGTCCTGTGCTAGTCACTAGGCTTGGCAGTCCTTTGTCCTGTAGTATAGCCATTTTTGCTCTAAATTCATCTATTTCTACCTTCATCTCCTGACATTTCCTCTCCAATGTTTGAGTAAAATTCCTCAAGGTCAATATTGACCTCTTTGGCTGTGAGGATTGTATATGTTCTGCTACTTATTTGTAGAGCAGCCAGTTCCTCTCTAGTGTGGTTATTGAGGAAATGAATCATTCTGGTGGCCTGCTCAAGCATTATTCCCAGGGCTGTCCTGGCTCTCTAAATTTTCACATGAGCTATATCTATTAGCTCAACCTGCTCAAAAATTGCCTGAATGGACCTCCATTGGTCCTGTATAGATTCGCCAATTTTGGCCCAAATAATCTTCTTTATTTGTGCTACGGTTTTACCTAGCATCAACTCCTTTTCTAGAGTTTTCACTTTGGCCTCCAAGGCCTTTATTTCTATTTGTTTTTCTGCCACTCTCATCTTTGATTTTTCATAACTAGCCTCCGGCTTGGCCAATTTTTCCTCAGCAACATTTATTTCAGTGACTTGAATTTCCAGCTCTTTAACAACCTTCATCAACTCCTCCATGCTCATGCTGGATTCTGCTGCTGTTGTTGCTTCTACTGTTGCTCCTGTTGCTGATGTAGCTGTAGTAGGTGCTGGAATAGCAGGAGGGGCTGCTGCTGCTTGTGTTGGAGGGGCAGGTTCAAGATTTGTTGATGTTTGAGGGGGCTGGGAGGCTGATTCCCCTTGTCTGTCCTGCAGAGCTTTCTCTAATTCTACCTCCATTTGTAGTATCCTTTGGTTCATAACCAGAAGCAGCTCCATAGCATTATCCACCTGCTTTTATTGTGCAAGCTTTGTTGTTTCAGGATGAATGGTAGGAGGCGATTTTGCCTGTCTTCGTAGTGCAGCAATATCATCCTCTTTCTTCTTCATAAGGGCTCGAACACCCTTTGGATCCTTTGGGTCATGTCCCAAATCAACTATTATGTCCTCCAGAGTCTTTATTCTATTGTCTTTTGCAGAGGAGGACGGCCTTTCAAAATTAAGCTGCCTGTTTGTGTTCCTCAAGGACTCCTTTAGCTGATGGGCCAGCATTGCCCTGTCAGCAAGTGTTGCATACACCATTTCCCCAGTCTGTTTGTGCAGCTCAATATAATCCATGGGGTGTATGTCTTTAGAAAAGACCTCCAGGTTTGTCCTATAGTAATCTGTTGTGGTCTTTGGATGTGGGACTTTAGGCTTCAGATGGGTGAAGATCATCTTTTCTTCCTTCAGATCATAGGCATCCGTCAATCTTTGCTTTTTGGCTGGGGTTGTATTCAGGAATTGCTCATAGAGCTGCACCCTTATCAACTCATTTTGTGCCTTGATCTCTTTGAAGCCTTCTTTAATTGTAGCTGGTTTCTTGCCCTGTTGTCTTGAGGAGGACACCTCTGTGGTATGCTGTTGGGCCTGTTCTAGTTGAAATGAGCTAGTGGCAGTCTATTGGCTCATTTTCCTTTCTTTGCTATGGCTTTCTGCCAGTTATTCACTTATGTCTCCTTCTTCTGTCTCAGGGTCTATCCTCAGCCTCTTGGCCTCTGGTTGCTGTGATGACCCTCTTGGAGGTGTGACCTCCTCTTTGTCTCTCTTTTTCCCTCTCTCATCATTGAGAGGAGCCTGCAAAATTGGGTTTTGAGTTTGTTCAGTTTGCTGTGGAGGGGCCTTCTCTGATTGCCGATCCTTTGATGTGCTAGGCTGCCCTGTCTCTACCTCTTGTTGTTCATCCATCTTCTTCTTTCCCTTTGCTGTAGTTGTTGTTGCTGGAGCTTGATGGGTGTCCTGTGCAGCTGGAGTAGTAGAGATGCCTTCACCTGCTTGGACTGGTTGCTTGAACAAGACCTGTTGACAAGAGTCTAAGTCGAGTTTTTTCCAAGTCCTTTACAGTCTGCTCCATTATTTCTTCCTGAGTCAATTCCTCTACTATTGATTCAGGCACCCATTCATCTTGATTAGAAAAGTGTTGTATTTGTGGGATTGGGCAA